>JAPMOQ010039601.1:180641-211152 GCA_026543055.1 Argiope trifasciata
TAATCCATTTACCGGCACTCATTTATATGCAATTGACAATAATCCATATACCGGCACTCATTTATATGCAATTGACCATAATCCATTTACTGGCACTCATTTATATGCAATTGATAATAATCTAATTAATGATACTTATTGATATGAAACTAGCTGTAATCCAATAACTGATACTCATTTATATGGAATTGACAACTAATCCAATTACTGGAACTCATTTACGTGGGATTGACAATAGTTCAGTTACTGATATCTCCTTTTTCTCTTTCCAGATACATGTCTATCATTCATCCCTTGTCCGTGAAGAAGCGCACCCTGCAGTCAGCCGGTGCAGCCATGGCCATCGCTTGGAGCATCGCCATCCTGTTCTCGGCCCTGCCCATCCTGAACCTCGACTACTACGGTGACGAATTCTACGGCAACAACGGCGTCTGCTTGCCCCTGCACATACACGACCCTTTTGGACAGGTACAGCTTCCACTGAAATTCCCAAAACGAATAATTAAATTGGATTTTTTTTAATAACTGTATCAATGATTTTAGGTGTATAAGAAACTTAAGCGTCGTATGGGGTTTTGGCTTATTATAACCATCTGAAAGGGCTTAACGTATATATGTGAATGATATATGTATTGCGAATTTGACGTGTATATATGAATGATATATATATTGCAGGCTTGACGTATATATATGAATGATATATATATTGCAGGCTTGACGTATATATATGAATGATATATATATTGCTGCTTGACGAATATATATATATATATATATATATATATATGAATGATATACATATCGCGAATTTGACGTGTATATATGAATGATTCAAAGAAATGGGTTGTTAGAAGAATTGTTTTCTTTCAAATAGATGCGATTATGCTTCTTTCTCTCATGCTTTATATGGGCCACGGTGGCCTGATGGTGTGATCTCGGCTTCGTGGGCAGAGTTTCAGACCCAATTCTACCGAATGTCAGGCGCATTAAATTGGTTAGAGACAAAGGACTCTCTCCCCTAGTGTGATGTGGAAGTTTGGATTCGGTGTACAAACACAAGGGACGTTCTCATTATCTGACCGGCACTCAGAGTTACGAAGTCTGTCTCGAAATAGCTCTGTTATTTTAAAAGGGATCGTTAGTATAACTGAACTGAACCATGTTTTGTTTATTAGAAAATTCTACAAAAATTTCAATAAGGAAATATGTTATATAAAATATATATTATAATCGAAAAATGCTAAGGTTTAAGTCACCATTTTATGGAAGCATTGAATGTAGAAAAGCAGATTTAACCAGCAATCCAGCAGTCAGAGCTATGATCTTAAACAAAGCATGAAACATTGTCATATTTACTCCATCACATTTTTAATTTCATTTCTCACCATATTGTATTAAAACCTTAGTTAACAGAATTCGAGTTTTTTGAAATCGATTATCCAAAATTTTCTGAAATCTCTAATCCAAAGAAAACTTACTGCACATTACTGGGTTAATAATGATGATGAGATTGTACTAGTCTCAGTCTTTGGCTAGTCTTAGCATATATCCACTCATCATTGACTGTCCAATCTAAATTTATATGTATTGCCAAAACCATTACGAAATATACTATATTTGTATACCTATAGTGATCTTGAAAATGTAATTTTGGCTTTAATTCAGACCATAAATATTGCTTATGTTTTTTGGGGAAGATTAGAAATATTTTACATAAAACATGTTTTAATAAATTCAATTCAATCAAACTTTTAATCTTTCGATAAAATCAATACATTCAAAATCTCTTAATTTTTCAATATAGTGGTTCAGATTAGAAATGTATATTCATAACTGAGCAACAGAAACTCGTAACTAATCTGTATTATACATTAAGTTGTAATTTTTAATTAATATTTAAGAATTTGCCTTCTTTTTTAAATTTGTTTCATTTTATCTACTTCAGGCCTCAAGCTTTAAAAAAAATTTTGTTTTGATCTTCTGGGGTTTTCTTTTTTTTTTACATTTCAATATTATATATTCTATTAATAAAAAAAATCCATATAATTTTATTAAAAAATTCAGTTTTATTTTACTCAACTGTAACAAAATCAAGAAATTATAAACATTTATTAAAATGAAAATTATGTTTGTGAACAAATTCCAATAAACATGTTACTTGAGTACAGCATAAATAATTTTTTTTACTATAGTAAATTCTTTTTCCTTTCCATCAATTTCAAATAATAATAATAATAACAATAAATTTTTGCTAGGCCTGGGAGTACTCTACTTTCCTGTTCTGTGGCCTGAATTTCGCCGCTTTCCTGTACATCCTGTTCGCCTACATCTCCATGTTCTTCACCATTTCGCACTCCAAGATCGGGTTGCGCTGCACCCAACAGCAACAGGACCGCAACATCGCCAAGAGGTTCTTCTTCATCGTGGCCACGGACTTTTTGTGCTGGGTTCCCATAGTCTTCATTAAAGTCATCGCTATGGGTGGTAAGCATGCTTTTCATTCGTAAACTTATGAAATCCGGGTGATGATGTCCTGCATCAAAATATTTGTGCACTCTGTTAGAAATAATAGCTGGGTCGTAGGTGTCGTGGTATTGTTTTGCTACAGTCCGTCCGTAAGGAAGTCTGTTCCGTCATCAATGGGAGGAGGCAAACTTGCATCTTTTCTTAAGTCTACATGGGTGGTGAGAATCATCCACCATGCTGAAAACTTCTCATCCTCATTTACGTGTGTCTCAGTGAAACATAACTTATTGTGATAAAGTTTTTTTTTTTAAATTAAATATAATATTGACTTTGTATTATCGTCATAAGTTGAATGTCTACGAGATTAAGAGCACTTTTATGTAAATTGTTTCAAAGAGATGTAAATTAATTTTCCTCGGTAGTGTCACTTCTTGTATGCAGCCGACCACCCCGCCACCACTGAACGTAGCAGTATCGACAGGATTTGTTGTTGTCGACTACTAAATAAGTATTGTCCAACCTTACATTGACAGAACAGTCAAACTAACATTCTTTTCGGGGTAGTAAATAACTTTCTCCCCTTCTGCACACACTCAAACAGTTGAAATGAAACTGTCAAACTTTAACATCGTCCTATTATCTATAGGAGGAGGCAAACTGACATCTTTTCTTGTACCTACATGGATTGTGAGAACCGTCCATCACACTGAAAGCTTATCATCCTCATTTACGAGGTGTCCCAGTGGAGCACAACTAATTGTGATAATGTTTTTTTAAATTTTTTATAATATTGATATAGTATTATCAACATAAGTTGAATGTGTACGTGCACTTTTATGCAAATTATGTTTCCCAGAGATGTAAATTCATTTTCCTCAGTAGTGTCACTTCTTGAATACAGCCGATCACCCCGCCAGCACTGAACGTTGCAGTATCTACAGGATTTGTTGTGGTCGACTGCTGAATAATTCATGTCCAACCTTCAACCTTATTGAAAAACTAACAATCCTTTCTGGGTAGTAAATAGCTGTCTTTCTCCCCACCTGCACACTCTCAAATAGTTGGAATGAAACTGTCAATCTTTACCATCATATCCTTCAGGATTTTAAGATCTCCTGATACCATTTGCACTGTACCTAAATCATTATTTACAATCTTCAAGTTTTTCCTTAACTTTGAGACCACGTTATATTCCATTAAATAATGGTAAATCTTCTTCTTGCATACAGCTGATCACTCCGCCACCACCGAACGTAGCAGTACCGACAAGATTTGTTGTGGTTGACTGCTCAATATGAATTGTCCAATCTTACATTGATCGATCAGTCAAACTAACATTCCTTTCGAGATAGTAAATAACTGTCTTTCTCCCCACCTGCATACTCTCAAACCGTTGGAATGAAACTGTCAATCTTTGACATCATATCTTTCAGGGTTTTGAGTCTACCTGGTGGTACCATAAGTACTGTGCTTAAATCATTATTGACAATCTTCAGGTATTTCCTTAACTCTGAGATCTCCATACGTTCCATTAAATAGTGGTAAACCGTACCCATTTCTCCACAAATGCATTTATTTTCCTGCGTTCTTCCAAAACCGTTTTTTTTTCTTGTACCCATAGGGATGGTGAGAATCAACTACCATGCTGGAAGCTTCTCATTCTCACTTACGAAGTGTTCCCGTGGGACACCACTGACTGTGCTAAGGTTTTTTTTAAAATCAATGTAATATTGCCTTTGCATTATCATCAGAAGTTGACTGTGTACGAATTTAAGAGCACTTTTATGCAAATTATGTTTTCCAGAGATGTAAATTCAGTTTGCCCTCACTGGATAGGTTCTCTTATCGATATTGTAAGTCATAACCTTGTGCTTCTATTTGAGTAATTTGATTAAATTTTTCTTGGACAGTTTGAGCCAACTTATGAAGTTTGATACCTACAAATCTATTGCATTATCAAGTTTCAACCATCGAATATTATTAAAATATGCTTATTTACTCTTAAAGTTACTGGCATCCTGGTAAAGGGGTTGCGTATCTTCCCTGTGACCTGGAGGTCCCGGGTTCGGGCATGGTTGTTCTGTGATCTATCTGTGAGTTGTATGAATGTGCCCCCACACAGTAAAAATGGGTTGTGTAAGCGAACATGAAGTATGAAAGTAGTCAAGTCGTATTCTTGGCCCTTGTTGGCGCTTCTGTACAAACAAGAGACGGTTAAATCGCTGACAGCATTCTGTCACCAACTTGTAAAGTTTCACATTTTTTTACTGAAGTATTTATAAAATACCCGTGCACCACAAAGTATCACACGGGACTTACAGAAGGAAGCATTCAAAACATAACAAAAGAAAATTTAACAGTTATGAAGGATTATTATAAGAATAAAATAAAATAAGAAAATATCAGTTATGAACAAGTACATTTAACAGGCGTCGAAAATAAATTTACAGAAATGTTCAAGAGCACTTCTGGTGGAAACAAGTTGATGAAAATCTGGTGGCCACTTTATAAAAGTGTCGCAACTAACAACAAATACACTGAATGCTGAATGTCTTGTCTTTTTCTCCGCTAGGTGTTCCTATTCAAGAGGATCTGTACGCGTGGGTCGCTGTGTTCTTATTGCCGGTCAATTCAGCCATCAACCCGATCCTCTACACTCTCACCACGAAACTCTTCAAGCAGCACCTGGCCAAGATGGTATACAACTTCAAGGCGTCCGCCACGGGGGACAGTGTGACGCCCTCGTGCGCCCGCAACCATAGCCTCAGGAGCCAGAAAGGATCCTTCTCACAGGTAATTGCACACAGAGAAGATTAATCAATAGTGCAAAATGTTGCGCAAATATGCTATGTAATATTATATAAAATTGTACAATATATAATATGTATCTTTATTTAAAATTGTAACATATACATCTTATATGTTGTACAATTTTATATAAGATGCATATTGTACAATTTTATATAAGATATATAAAATTGTATAATATATAATATATTTCTTATATAAAATTGTACAATAACATCTAAGATAGTGAGTGTTAAAAATTGTTCAATATTATTTAATGTCAATATTATTATACAGTATAAATATGGTATATTTTTACTTTATATCTATATATAAATTTCATTAATATTTCTTTAACTTTAGTTTTTGGTCGGTCTAATGCCTCTTGGTCATACCAAGCCGAATGAGATTTGGCTTTTTCAAATTAATTTGGCGCCTTCCGTTGTTCACGAGCATCGTTAAGGTGAAAGGAGGACTTTGCTCGAGCACACACGACACAACCTTCTTTAGGGGGCAGTCGAACTCATTCATTCAACTGCAAGTGAGAATTTAGATCCATATCAGAGAACGGCTCATCCCTGATTCAGGATCCCCTGAGTTATCATTTGATATTGGAACTTGGAGGACTTTGCAGTCACGACCTATTGAACGAGCCTCAACTGCCATCAGCCAACACGGCGGTCTTTGGCCGTGACGAGGACAGAACTCGCTACCTTTCGGTTACAAGACTGACGCGCTACCAACCAGGCAACCACCATCTCACTTTAGTTTTATCGGAGCAAATCAAAGTGTTATTTCATCTATAAAATTTTATTTCAACTGCAAACGCTGAAATTTAAGAAAGATTTTATAAAATAAGTTCTAATTTCCATAGAAGATTCCTAAAAACTAGAAAAATTCAGCTAATAAAATTAGCAATAAACGCATAAAAATAAAATAAAATCTTTTATTTTGAAGCATATATTTATTTTTCATATGTCATGAAATATACAATATATGCGTAAAATAAAAATCAACATTCCGATTCATTTTCTAATTCATTAAAAAACATGCTATTATAAAAACTTATATTCGATTTCGCAACTCACTAATGATAATGCAACTTTTTGAAAGGAAAACATCATAATACTTTTTATAATATGACTAAAATAAAACAAACACACTAATTTTTTTTAGAAAAAAAAAGCCGAATGCAGTGAAATAATGAGAAAATATTTCCTCCAAGTTATGAAAAGCAACCGTATAAAAAAATTGCTTTGTACGTTACAAACAAACAAATAAAAAAAGGGAATAAAAAATGCTAAGAGATCCTTTTTGTATTCAAAGCTGGAGAATAACTCTGATTTCATTTTAAATTGTCTGTAATAAATAAAGCTCTTTTTCTCCCATTACTGTATACAATTCCACTGCCAGCGAAGCAATAATGAGAAAGAGTGGTATAAATACTGAATGCATTCAGAATAATGTTATTAACTATACCTTTGGGTGAGATGGATAAAATTTGTTTCGCTTTTTTATAGAAAATATGCTTGCTTAAAAGATTTGAAAGGGGAAGATAATGAGCTAGATATAACAATAAATATTTTCTTATTAAACCAAGTTTAATGTAAGATTTAATGTAGTATTAATTTGCACTTACTCTTGGGAGGCGCATTTTATACATTGTGATAGATCCTGTTGATCTTTGATAAAAATCCAATAGCTTCATAATAATATTTTTCGAATTTATAATCAAATGTTGTAAATAAAAAGAGATAAATGCCTCTTATACCAGCAAATATAGCAAATTTAGAAATTGCTGACTATGAAAAATTATGACAATTATTTCAAGTTTCCTTTTTGGCTAGCAATCTCTTGGTGTGGTACTGTATAAACTGCCTTCCAAACCCTTTTCTTTTCATATTAACTGACTTTGGCAACCAAATCATTTTCAATTAATAGTAGTAAGGATTAATTTCTATTAAATCTTTTATGGATTAGGGTTCACGATTCAAGAGACTATTTTTAGCAACAAATTTTGACATACATTACCTTTTTTACAAGTCTTATTTCGTTTTTTATTGTGCATGTAAACCTTATTAAATCATAGGGCTTCAAAATATTCAAACAGCTGAATTTTCTAAATCAATTTGCAGTTTATCATTTGCGATGGACATTTTCTCTCTCTAATTGTACATATGAAAAATATTATAATAAGGAGAATGAAATTTATTGAAATGTTCTAAAAAATGTATTTTTTCAATTTCCAAATTCCTGAAAAAATTCGCGCGACAAATTAATAGATATGGGTTTTTTTAAATTTTGTCACTCTTCGACAAAATTTAAATAAATAGATATGATTCTTTTAAAAACTGTCAATCTGTGACATCATATCCTTCAGGGTTTTTATATTACCTGGTACCATCAGTACTGTACTTAACCCGGCAGAAGGCGTCCACCTAATAGTGGCAAAAGAGATCGCGCGGGGTACTGAGACACCCCAATCCATTTTAACTAAAATTTTCCATAAATTAGAGGAATAAACACTTGTGAATTATAAATAATAATAAGTGCATTAATTCTTTAAGAAAATAAGCTTCTTAATTTCAGAAAACTGTTTTTAATATTTAAGAAAATTTTACATTAAAAAATTACATACTTTCTTTAGGAGTTTTAATTCTGCATACACTTATGGCAAATATACGAAGAATGATTTTTAGATGCAAAATTATCACATTTTATGCAAGAAATTGTAGTTTTATTATCTTTAGATCTTGGACACATAATACATCGTCCTTTATCTTGTTTCAGCATTTTTTTGGGATCTCCTGTGATCCGTTAGAAGTTTAGGCATCCATACTTTCACGAAGTGTTTTAGGGTAGCATTTTCATATTTCGCCTTATGTTTATGTGAGGATGAATAAGTGATAATACCAATTTCTTCAGAAATTTTTTATTTGCGTATTCCAAGGGAGGTGTCTTTGTTGCCATTAGAACAACTCGGGCATTTATGGCGGCGACATTCCACGCGCAATAGAAAATAATCATTGGCCACCTGTTGGTTTTTCGAGCTGTTGAATATGATGAAAATTCATCTACAGTGTGACGGCATTTCGTCAATAGCAGTATAAATGTAAAGAAAGAGCTACAGAACGCAAAATTAGGCTGCTTAGAATGGGAAATTTCGAAGCAATAACAGTCGCGTGGGGAGAGTGAGTCACCCCATTCCCACTTAAATTCCAAGAAATGATTACTTTAAGCGCAGAAAGAAAAGTAAAAATAACACTTCACCTACCAAGGGGACTGTCAGATAGGAAGGTACTGAATGGGTGATTGATTACAGATGAATATTTGCCCTGCGACAGGTGTTCGGATAAGAATGGGGTGACTGTGTGCCCCACGCGATCTCTCTCGGGTTAAATCATTATTTACGTCGTTACAGTCCATTAAATAGTGATAAATGCACTTGTGGAGAAATGGGTACGGTTTACTTTCCTACGTTCTTCCAAATCTTTGGAAATATGCAGGAAATCTCCCATGTTCAAATATTATTTGAATTATCCATGGATGATATCTTATTTTTATTTCCAGATTAGGATTAAAATCAAAAGTAACTTTACCTTTTTGGACATATACTATCTGTCAAACCATTATAGTTTTATTTCTTCTCTGAATTCCCCTTTTAAGACACCAGTTAACTTGGGGACCATTACCTAAATAGCACAGTCTGTTGCACACTATTGTACAATATTATATGATATTAAACAATATTACAAATATTGATTATATCCTACAATATTTGTGTGCTACTAGGATACATGAACACTATCTTTCTGCGTCACCAACACTAAGACCAGGCTTCTTCTGTTATACAGCCGACCACAGTACCACCACTGAACGCAGCAGTATAGGAACTAAGACCAGGATATGATCATTTTCATTATAGGGCTCGAAAAGAAATTTCTTATATTGTATGGATTTTTCTGTTGAATACCTAATAAATATGGCATATTCCTTTCTCATACAGGCTGACCACAACAGCATTGCTCTTGTGATGGGCAAAAACTGCCTGGGATGCCGTCAGAACGTCTCCCGGAACAACAGCTCGGTGCACACCGGCTGCAGACGCCATTCCAGCAAGCGGACAACCACCACGAACATTATGTGAGGGGTCCCATAAACAGTCATGTCTGTACATAAGTCATTGTAACGTTACACTCTATGAATATGTTGTTGATGTTGTATTAAATTTTATTGTGACTTTACGTTTTAAGTCGTACTTCTTCTCTCCGTTGTCGTGTGCGTACCAATGTGTATACCGAAAGCATTCTTGTAAAATTTCTTGTATATAATGACGGGTGTTCTGGAGAATAATTTTATCGTTATGTTGAGAAAGTGTTTGAGCCCTATAAAGCAGTCGCACTAAATGTATGATAATAAATATTTGTATCTGTCTGTGTTTGTCTGTTTTTTGTCTCAATTTGAAGTAACCAAATTCGGTATAGTGATAAGAGTCAATTATGCTGTGTTTTAAGAGGATATATTTTCAGGGGGTCTTTTTAATGTATACATATTTGTGAGATGTGATAAAACTACCATTTAAAAGATTTATCTTCGTATAATATTATTAATAAACAGAAATATATTGCTTATTAAGCTAATGTTTTCTTTATATAGAATAGAATTTAGATATTTTGTAAAGATATATTAATAAGTAACCTTTAAACATATAACTCCTAAACTAAAATTGTATAGCAGTGAATTTTCAGCCAGTTAATAAGAAACAAAGGACATAGTTTTATATTAATATACAAAAAATATATTAAGCTAATGTTTTCCTTAAATATATAATTTTGATATTTTATAAAGAGATTTATGTTAATTAGTAATCTTGAAATATAACTACTCAACTAAAACATTATAGTAGTGAATTTTTAGTCAGTTAAAAAGAAACAGTCAGTTAATAGAAAGAAAGCACATTGTTGTAGCAAGATTTTTATTAAATTCACCATTTATTTACATAATAACATTGAAAAGTATGTTAAAATACAACAATGGATTTGAATTACACGCAAGAATGATGAATCAAAAACTAAATTTATATTTAAATTATAATAATTTATACTAATGGGAAGGTAAGGAATGGATTGATATCTATCTGAGGATGCTATTTTGGAATAAAAGGAAGTTTCATAAACAACTACTATTTTATGTACCTAGAAACGTAACTACGTTGTTCTCTAAAAATTATTAGTTATATTTATATAGCAATATGTTAGTGTGCAAAAAGCACAAGATAATATATTCATTGAATTTCAAATTATATTCATCAATAGAAAAAAAAATTATTTTTCATTTCAGACCAAGTTTTTGTGAATATATTTTTAAATTCATTTTTCTTTCTTTCAATTATTTCACATTATGATCTAGCTTAACTCTCAATATGCCCATTACTAACTCCCTAAGATGATATTTTAACTCTGAATTTAAGATTGATACATATAGAAATAGAACACTATAGACAGAGTAAATACACATTATGCAATTATGGCTGATCTCCATATAACTACAAAGTTTATTATCTACATCTAAAACACACATAAATATAAGTTTTATAAGAAAATATGAATTTAATTTAATTTTAAAATATATCAATGAATGCGATCAAAATGTATTTATGTAAATTTATTTTGTTTTTGGCATTGGTAGGATTAGATTTAAAAATATTTTTTCTGAAATTTATATGATTTGTATGAATACTTTTATATCTGAAATATGAACAGTTTCTTTAATATTTCTACAAAAATATTAGGTATTAAAATTTCAAATATAATATTCATATCTGATTAAAAATTTATTGATATTTCTTACTATAAGTTGTTTAGATGAGATTTTAAAAATACATTTTGACTTGCTTGATTTCAAAATAGGGAAGTTGCATAAATAATACATGAATTATTATAATAAAAATAACTCTAAAATTCTCTTAAAGATATTGTTTGAATACAAGGTTTTTAAAATTAGTTAGAAACTATTTAAATACCTCGTGTGTAAAAAATTGTGGCTGGATCGTAGCCAAATGTTATACACATATTCTCTTCCATATGCAATTTCGATTCTAGAATGAGAAAAAAACTATATTTGAGTTCATAGGTAGGCATTACAGAAGAGTCAAGTTGTCTATTTTTAGAAAAAAAAAAAAGACTTGTAGCAATTTTTTTTAAACTGAAAAAGAATTAATGAAATTGCTAAAACTGCACATGCACTATTGCTATCGTGAACATTTGCTGTTTGTTTAACAATTACATTACAATTTCATCAGCCTTCTACATTTCCATTGATTCGTGAAAGCATTTAGGCTTCAATGTACAGAATGCAGTCTTTTCAAAATGCTTAAGAATTTACGGTAAGTGTTTAATAGCTCTTATCAAAACAGACCTTCTGCCTATCAAAAGGTTTTAAGAACAGTATAATTATGCAGAAATGCTTATGCTTCTTGTATACAATCGTCCACCCTGCCACCTCTGAACGACAGTATCGACAGGATTTGTTGTGGTCGACTGCTGAATAAATATTGTCCAACCTTACATGGACCGATCAGTCAAACTAACATTCCTTTAGGTATAGTAAGTATCTGTTTTTCTCCCTATCTGCTCACTCTCAAACAGTTGGAATGAAACTATCCATCTTTAACATCCTATCCTTCAGGGTTTTCAGATTACCTGATACCATCAGCACAGAACTTAAATCATTATTGACGATCTTCAAATTTTTCCTTGACTCTGAGGTTTCCATACATTCCATTTAATAGTGGTGAACCATACCCATTTCTCCACAAATGTATTTATTTATCTGCATTCTTCCAAATCTTTGGAAATATGCTGGAAATCTCCCAAGTCAAGATATTATTTGGACTAAAAGTGGATAGTATTTTCTTATTTTTTATTTCCAAATACAGTCGACCATTCCGTCCTACTAACAGAAGTAGTATCGGCGGGATTGTTTGTATCCTACTGCTAACCCATCTATTCACCATTCAATTCACGAACTGACATCCTCTCCGAGGCAATTTTCTCCACGAGGTCAATCTCTGATTTGCTTAACCGTACACCTATCATCCTGTTAAGCAAAGATAAGGCCACCACTTCAAGAAAATCGCCTCAAAATTCTTAATATTCTATCAAATTTTTGATCAACAACAACGAATAACAATCCCTTTTAAACTCAAAAACAGTTGGAAAGCAACTGACAGCTTTTAGCATAATTTCCAGAAACAAAAATACAGAAGTTAATGGATAAAAGATTTGAATGAGTAACACTCGATGCTAAAGACAATGCCATTATCGATAAAACCTTATTTTAATGACAATACTTTTAAGATACATATATGAAGGCAAAAAAACCATATATTACAGATTGTAGGCAAATTATGAGGGCCACGATGCCAAATTTTTAATCATTGAATTATTTTTTTCTCATATCGATACCGCATACTAAGAAAAGATGGTCTGCTACATTTGGTTGTGATGTAGTCAATAGTTTTTACACAAGAGGTACCTAAATTTTTCCCCTTTCAACTTGGATCATTATTTTGTGAATGAAAAATTTTAGCATACATAAAATGATCCACATTAAACAGGAATCCTCTGAAAATATAATAAATAAGATTTAAATTATAAATTTTTAAAAACTTTTCAACAAACATTTTAAGAGAAAATAAAAGCCAGATATATATTTACAAATGATTACATACCAATATGGTACGATACTTTTAAGAGTAAATGTTATGGAGTCAATTTTCATTATGTTGTTATTATGTTAAAGTTTCATAAAAATTATAGCTGCACGTCAGTCTAAAATCACATATTTAATAAAATTCATATGGGATCAGGAGGTACAGTTTCGAGTTTGGTACCTGTGGGCTTTCATGATCCAACTTCCAATTCCATCAAAGAATATCTATGTAAGCGTTTCTGTTGGATACTAAATTCATGTGTCCTCTTGTCATGTTAGTCTTTAAATAACTCTGTTGTTATTTCTAAACTAGAAATGAATGTAATAAAACTAAAATTGTATCATGATCTAATGGGTTTTCTCCTGTTGCAGCATGCACATAGATTTCATCATCAAACTGGCGAGGCATGCAATGTTGACATATATATCATGAGAACATGAATTGACCCCAATAAACATTTTTCTCGAGAATGCTCAAATTTAATCTATGAAATTCATGAATGATAAAGACATTTAAAATTGATCTCAACATGCAAAAGCTTAAACTTTTATTCACTTATATCCAATATAAGTGGATAAAAGTTATTATTCAATGAAATGTATATAATTTTATACAATGCATTGACATTAAATAGTATACATGAAAGTGACTTTAAATAAATATATATAATATCATTTACATAAAACTAACAAATTATTTGCCTTTCGGTCTTAGAGATATTAACCTTTGGAGCAAATTAAATACCCACATTCATATACTTTCAGTAAGACAGATGGCAAAATGACTTATGGACAGTTTTTGACCAAATAAAGGACCATTGTGGACGTACTCGAATTGAGAAAAATTCTTTGGCGTACTATTCTTGACTATACTTGCCCAAGACTCGTTTTAACACATTTTGTTTAAAACTGAATAAATTTCCAACATATTCCTTATTCATCTTTCCGGTTTTAAATCATATCTTCCTTGATGTAGCTGTGGAAATCCTTCCTTTTGTGTGATGAATTAGCTCTGAAGCTAGCTGGACTGTCAGGAATAAGTAAAGAGGTTCTGTTGGAGGAGTTGTGGTCCTTCTGTAACGAAGCGAAAAAAAACATACGTCAAGTGCTTATATAACACACACACACACACACATAGAAAAATTGTGCTCTATTGGAATTCAATATACTAATTTTTTCCTTTTAATAATATTATAAATTTCTTGTATACAGTTGACGATTATTTAACGATTACAGTATTTCTTTATTGTAATAACTTCATTAAAAAAGAAAATAATAATACAAAATAAGTAAGAAAAAACATTCTTATTGTACTAAGTGTAAGATTTGTACTAAATGTCCCATTAAATATAAATTAAGAAAAAAATGCCCTGCGATCCGCCTTGTACTAAGACCAGGCTGCTGCTTCTTGTATACAACCGACGGCCCCGCCATCACTGAAAGTAGCAGTAACGACAGGATTTGTTGTGGTCGACTGCTGAATAAGTATTGTCTAACCTTACATGGACCGATCAGTGAAACTAACATTCCGTTCGGGGTAGTAAATAGCTGTCTTCGCATCTGCACTCTCTCAAACAGTTAGAATGAAACTATCAATATTTGACATCATATCCTTCAAGGTTTTGAGATGACTTGGCACCATCAGTACTGTACTTAAATCATTATTGATAATCTTCAGGTCCTTCATTAACTCTGAGATCTCCATACATTCCATGAAATAGTGGTAAACCGCCCCCATTTCTCCCCAAATGCATTTATTTTCGCGTTCTTCCAAATCTTTGGAAATATGCAGGAAATCTCCCATGTCCTGTTAAATTTGGATTATTAATAGATGATATCTTCTTATTTTTATTTCCACAATAGGGACAAACTAGCCGCCTTTTGTGTCCCTCCGGTTCGCCAATCTTAGTGCTCGTAAAAATTTTTAATAATTAAATATTTTAGGTAACTCCTGCTTTAATAGCATCTTCATCGAAATATTTTATATCTTCACATTTTGATAGCCATATAATTGACTCATGAAATTATAAAAGCTTTCAGTCATAAAATAACATGCATCTCTCTAATTTTCTGTTAGCTCCCGTGGAATTTATGCTTTAAATTAAAGTGATTAAACTGCAATTAATATAACATTTTTTACTGAAACGAAGCCTTTTTTCCCACATAAATTCTGAAAACCGAGTCTCTGAATATTTATTTAAACATTGTGGGTACTAAATAATATATTTCTTAATTTATGCAATATCTCAAAATTTTCAACAAAGGTTTCTCAGATTCATCCCAAATGTACCGACAAATTAACATTGTTTAGTTTCATAAGTATCAAACAGAAAAAAAGAATCTTTTGAAATAATTAGCCAAAAAGACATTAAATATGTAAGTATTTTTAAGTAATTTTTTTTCCGCTCTTTAGAGGGGAAAAAATTTAAGCCTTGCTCATTTGGCGATGAGGAAATGAAAAGAATTTTTGGTGTGAAAGTTTTTAAATAGTCATCAAAAAGTTAAAATTCTATTTTAAAAATTATGAAATTAATTGTCTATCATATTAGTTAAAATTATAATTAAAAATTCAAAAAAGACACTCGAGGTGCACATTGCAGATCTCCAAGATGTGCAGGTGTCAAATTTGTAGCTATACGTAGAATGGTCTCACCTGTAGAGCGACGCCAAAACACACATATTCAGCTTTATTATAAGTACAGATATAGATAATATCATAAAAAGAAAAAAAAATGTATTATAAGAAAGATTTTAGTCAATGCTATGGAAAAAAATTTAGTGCTGAATATATGTTTAATAAATTGGATTTAAAACATTCCAGACAAGACAAATATTTATAGCAAAAATATTATTTCGATTTTTCATATTAGAAATTTCATACACGAATCTGACTCAGTGAAAACTGTCAAGGTTCAAAGTTCGTTTATAAAAGTGGATCTGAAGATATTTCTTTGAAGTTACTTTGAGAATCCTTAACTGCTGTAAATTGGTGTAAAAAAATATAACAGCTGATGTTTTTAAATACCAATGGATTCTTTTTGGAATCGGGTAAAAGTTTTAGAATACATTAACTGCTTATACTTTTAACCTGGTGATTCAACAATTGACAGATTTATATGCACTTTAATAACGAAGGCTTTCTATGATCTCTAGGAATACTTCAAGCCCTAATTTTCCTACATGTGGCTCGTAAGAGTCTAAAGGTATCGGCATTCAGTTTCAGGCATTCAATTCAAACTAATATTTTCTTAGGAGTCGCAAGCTTATTTTGACCATCAGAAGATGCAATAATATGTTTTTCTTGTGCAAGTTCATTCATGAATTTTCTCAAGAAAGAAATACGAATGCATCTTTTGAGCTTGATATATTAAATAAAGAGATATTTTTTCAACTACAGAAACTAGATATATTAAATCAAGAGCTCTTTGATCAACAAAAAAAAGCTAGTCTGCACCTTTCTTATTAATCCTTGATCTTGGCTAAGCATATTAAACCAAGATTCATTTGACAAAAGATACTGTTATTTCTTGAATCCATGGCTCATGATCTAGCTATATGTTTCAAAACAAGATTGCTTTCACAAAAGATGATGTCACACTGTATATTTTACAAGAATCTATGATTCACGACATTGGCATGATAAGCTAAGTCGAAATCGCTTTTATTCTACAGAAGCCATACTATTGTTCTGTCAAGTATGCATAATCTTGACTAAGAATACTAAACCATAACCGTTTTGACAGAATATATCACATTGTATCTTTCTCGTGAATCCTTGATTCATGATCTGATCATATATATGTTAAGACAAGATCATTTCCTCTACAGATGATGTAACATTAAAGCTTTTGATTCTTGATTTGATTCTATATGTGTTAAGAGAAGATCGTTTCCTCAATAGATGGTGTAATATTAAAGCTTATATACGAATATTTGATTCATGATCTGATTATATATATGTTAAGACAAGATGGTTTCCTCAACAGATGATATACCAATGTACTGCATACATGAATTCTAGATTCACATTCTTATCTAGATATGCTAAGCCAAGATTGCTTTAACCAACAAGATACCATACTATATCTATATCAAGTGTCTTTGAGTCAAGATCGTGGCAAAGTATTGACACGAAGATTTAAATTAACACATCAGCTTTCAACTAGCAAACAAATTTATTGAAGGAAAGTTGCAACTTTCAACTTTACAAGGTGGAGAAGTTGCTCCCGACTAGTGGGTATCAGCTTTTATACACAAACAGAATATTCTAGAAACAGCGAATTTACATAATAAAGAATGGTCTAGAATATTAGAGAACATAAGGAAACAATAACTAAAGAAACAAACTAGAAATCCATGCTTTGGACACAACAGCCATGGCGAGCATCGAACCCGCTATCTCTGGGTTTGGATAGTGTGCTCTGACCATTCGGCCACTAAGTTCGTGGTAAACTTTCTTTATGCGTCAATATTCTAAGCCTTTTTTGATATTATAATCGATGTAATTGCATGAAGTCCTTACCTCCGAGAAGGTGGTGACCATGGTTTTCTTGGAGTTTCGGTGGTGCAGAATGGAGGTGAGTGATATCCCTGAGCTGTCGTTGGCCGTGTGGGCGGGAGTGCGGCAGCTGTACACGATCTTGGCCAGGTGCTGCTTGAAGAGCTTTGTGGTCAGGGTGTACAGTACGGGGTTGAGGGCAGAGTTCACGGGCAGCAGGAAGACAGCCACCCAAGCATACAAGTCCTTTTGGATTTCGACGCCTGTTGAAACATGTAACATGAGCAGATGTTTGGATGGATTTGTATTATGCAATAACAGCTCTAAAATGTACATAATTAGTGTTTATTTATTTTAAAATCGTATTTATTTAAATACTTGAATTCCTTTGGTATAAGCTAATGTAATGAGCATCAGGACTGGATTGGATTTGTGGAATTGTTTGGCGCAAGAGCCAATTCTGGTCATACTGCGCTTACCTCATACAATATATTCAAAAATATTTTTGTAAATAAAATTATGATTAAATATGAAATTGCATTAAAATATGTTTAATATAATAGTGTGTATGTTACAATAAAAAAGCAAGAGATAAATGTTACACATATATTTTAGTTCAAATATTTTTGATAAAATGATAAAATCCAACAGCTTTTAAAAACTTAAAAACATTTTGATGAGGATGTTCGCCCAACAGCATTCGTATATCTAAAAATGAGCAATTAAAATAGCCATTGCGATGAAAGGTATAGCCGAGGCATTCAATCAAAGCATGAGCAACAGTTAAAGTTACTGAGCAACTTGAGCTAATAGGAGTTCTTTCGCCTAGTAAAAGATGCCTATGAGTTAGGCGGGTGTGACCAATGTGGAGTCTAGTCAATTTGAGGTCATACTCACGCACTGGGAGACAAGGCCGCAATGAAATTTTGGGTTTTATAAAATGGTTTATTACTGACTCGATGATCCCATGAGCGTCCGGATAGTCAATAAAAGCTACTAATTCTTCAATGTTAAATAACGAAAATGTTAACTCATTATTTTACATTTATTTATAAGACTAAAAATAATTTATAAATTTTTTATATATGAAGCTCAGTAAATTATCATTTATATTAAAGAAAATTATAACTTGATAATTTGTCTGATTAATTTTTTTTTTCATTCAAAAGCAAAATAATTGGTATTTTGAGTGCTAATGCAGAAAATCTAAAATTTTTACAAGATCAATTGTTAAAAATATCGGAGGGAAAAAAGACTTATTTTTGCTTTGCTTTTTACCTGTTTTTAAAAAAAACACTCTTTAGGTTTAAAATAAGAAAAAGATATAGAGCAGTAGATAATTTATTACTTTCAACTACTGAAAGTGCTGTTTGATCAATATCAATCCACAAAAGTTGATATTTCAAATATTTTTTATTTCATAATTATTAATGTGATTTACAGTTTAAAACTGAAAACATACATTAAGATTTCTAATTTTATGAGGGAAACCATGATTACGCTGCATTTCTTATATGATTATGTATCAGTGTAGGATTTCTAAACTTATATTGATACACAAAAACGCTTATAAAAGTTAATTAATATGAAAAAATTGAATGAATTTGTTGCAAATGTGAAATCTGAGAGAATAAGAACAAGAAAATTACATATCTTAAATATTAATGCTCACAAAATCCATAAAAATACAGAATTATTGATGTTAAATATTTTCTCTTTAAATATTTTCATCCCTTTAATTTTTAAGCTAATATGTTAAAGAATGGAATCATCATTAAAAATCGCTAAGTGCATCTGATATAGTTTTAAAAGATTACGTAATAAGGGTTTGTAATGACATCTCTCAACCAGATCTTACTCTAATAAATATATTCAAATCTGGCTTTCAAAACTTTATAAGGTCATGACATCAAAAAATTTTCATTTCTTTTACTTCAGATTTATTTGTTTCTTTTTAGTAGCTGTATCACGAATCACAATGTTTCAAGAAATGATAAAGGTAAATTTTTACAAATTAGTTTTCATTTTGTAACCAAATTAAAATAAATATTAAGTTTAAAACCAAAGAACTGTAAAAAAAGAAAGGATGAATACGGTCTTAAGTTTTTCTCAAGGGTCACCCTTAGGCAAGGTTTCAAACTAGGGAATTTTTCTGTGAGGGGTCTGACTTTCGTCGAACAAATTGACCCGAAAATCCCAGGAAAATGAGGTTTTAGTGATAAAGTTAGTATCACAAAATAAAAAATAATCATACAATAACAATTAAAAGCATTTCCTAATTTTTTAAAAATCCAAGTAAGATTACAACAAAATCAAAAAACACTACCCTAAAAATTAGAGCCAAATTTAGGTATCCGACTACGTTAAAAGCACCGTTTATAGACCACCATGGCGAATTATTATTATTATCATTACTCATTATCATTATTATTATTTTCACTCCAAAACAGTGTCTTTTCTAGGAAAAGGAAGGTCTGATCTATCAATCAGGGTCATATTTTCAGCTAAAATTTGACTTTCACTTCAATTTTCTCAGAATATAAATTTTTATAAAATTCTGCACCATTAACATGATAGCTCAAAAGCTAATAGAGGTATTTGCCTAAAACTTTCAGCTTGTTTTTTAAATAATAGAGGCAAGGAAATGAACCAGAAATTTTATTGCTGACGGAATACTTTTTCATTAATAGGTGTTTTTAGAAAAATTAAGTTGTGAATTTATGCAAAAAATGCATATATTTGTAAATTTTTACCCATATAATTCTTTACATCTCAACATTTTTGTTAGATTTTGGTTCATTTCATTCATCAATACATTCTATAACTTGTGTACAAAGAAAAATAGGATTAATGCATTACCATTTTGTGTAGATTGCTAACCGTTTTAGTTAAATTTCCTTAAATTGTAATACAAATGTTCCTATTTCTCAAATTATATTATATTTTCAAACAACCTTTTTTGTATTTATAGTGTTTATAATTGATAATACATCTAAAAATCGAAAATGTAACCGTACTGTAACAGTAACTGTTCGGCCCTCTATCGTCCGTCGCCATGAACAACCAGTCAACGTCTTGGAAGCGAGTGTAAAGCCTGATGTAGTCCCCGAGTGTTATTTTAATGCAGATATGATAAATGTTATTGTCCTAAATAGTTTTGTCCCCCTGTAAATCAGATTCTTTAATGTCATTAAAGGTATTTTAAACTAAATTGGCCTGATTTATTAATTTGAATAGTCTACCCGGACAGAATTAAAATTTTGGCGTCCTTTTGGCCACACAAATAGTTTTTAAAAAATCCAGTTACTCAAAAAAAATCCTTTAAACGTAGTCGGTTACCTTAAAATTCAATACATGGAAAATGTTCATTAATTTTCATAAAGGTACTGAAAGTCTTGTGTAACTTATCATTCACTGGAAACTAAAATTTATGTTCTTATCCATTCGATCAAGGATTCGTGTCATTATTTTTTTTTCTATCCGAACACTTGGATCGTAAATTTATCTTCCCCTTGGGAACTCCTGGGTTAACGATCCGCTGAGAAAAAACGACAGAATCAATACCCAAAGCGAGCGTGTATTCTCTATAGTTAAAAGATCGGTGGACAAATAAGGAGATTAAATGAAGGATAAAGGATATTTCGCCATTAATAACCATTAATGGGGACCTATAAAAACTGAATAAACTGTTTTAGTATTTTTTCTAATAAATAAATAAAAGACGGCGAAGAAAAATAAGAAATGATGTTGGACATAATGTAATATGAAAAGTCTCGTAATGAAACGTTCTCTCTTACGGTTTCGTCTCTAGCGTTAACAACAGCCTTATAATACAGGGTGGGCCAGAGAAACTTATTTGAAAAATCAATAAAAATAAAAGTATTTCTGTTATTGTTTAAATACTTTTTTTTAAGAATACAATATCTCAATTTTTTTATCATATAGTTTTAAAAATGACGTCGGTTAAATGGCGACCCCCATTGAGCATACACTCAGTAAATCGATTTTTGAAATTCGTGTCCACTCTTAGCAGCATATCAACCGGTATGTTGGCAATGGCGTCACGAATATGTTCTTGAGATGAGATATTGCCTGTGGTCGATCGACATAAACCAGGGATTTCAAAGTGAGCCTCGTCACTAAAAAAAACGACCGCGTCTTCAGAGAGGTAGTGAAGCAGCATTTCACATGCATTTTGACGGGCAACAAAATCGCATTCAGTTGATTCTTGCACAACAGTCAATTTATAGGGATGAAATGGAAGGTCTTGATGGAGAATTCGTCGAAGAATGGTGTTAGAAATTTCCAGAGCAGCTGCGTGTTTGCCAGCCAAACGCAGAACTGACTGCCTCACTCTTTCGACATTTTCCGGAGTTCTGGTGGTCTGTTGATGTCTATTTCTGCGTTTAGAGACACTTTCTAAATGAGTTAACCCACGAAAAAATCAAATTACGGGCAGGAATGGATTTATGAGGAAGAATTTCAAAGCGAGTGTGGGAGGCACTTTGCTTGGCAACAAGTGAGCGACCGTTAGAAAAGGAGCTTTTGACGGCGAAGGTCAGCTGCCCTCTAGACTAGAGCATTATGACAACTTACTACAGGGAGAAACAAACTTGGGAATTTCCCCTCCAGTAGCACCACATATCAGCACTTTACCCACCTAACTCACCTCTCGGGAGTTTTTCAAGGGCCGCGGTGGCCCGGTGGTAAAGTCTCGGCTTCGGAACCGGAGGGTTTCGGGTTCGAGACTCGATTCCACCGAAGATCCGTCGTGTGAGGGGGTCTCTTGCACGTTAAATCTGTCAGGCCAAAGTCCTCCCGCTGGTGTGGTGTGGTGTGGAGAGGGGGGTGCCACTTCAGTTGTCGTCCTCGTCATCTGACCGTGGTTCAAAATTACGAGGTCCGTCCCAAAATAGCCCTCGTGTTGCTTTAAACGGGACGTTAATATAACTGAACGAACGAACGAACGAACGGGAGTTTTTCAAATAAGTAGGTTTCTCTTTCGCACCTTGTATTTTGTATTATAATTGTCAATGCATCTAAACGCAAAAATTTTAATTAGTTTTTTATAAATACAATGTTTCAAACATTTTCCTTCAAAGGCAGTCGTATACCTTAATTAACCCGATGATTACTTCGACCTTACCTCCCATGGCGATGACCTTGATGAGCACGATGGGCACCCAGCAGAGGAAGTCGGTGCCTACGATGAAGGCGAACCGCTTCGCGATGGTCCTGTCCTGCAGCTGCTGGGTGGAGCGCAGCCCGATCTTGGAGTGCGAGATGGTGAAGAACATCGAGATGTAGGCGAACAGGATGAAGAGGAAAGCGGCCAAGTTGAGACCACAGAACAGGAAAGTAGAGTACTCCCAAGCCTGGAAAAAAATCCAAAAATTTACCGAGAATTCAGCATTATGCATAGTTTCCTCTCCAAAAGAATTCATTTATATTTTCCCACAAAATGTATGTTGAGCAATAATAATAATACAGGTAGAGTATGGGAGCAATAAGCAATCACTGAAAGATTAAAAGTGACTTGGAGGCAACCGTCAATGCAGCAAAAATAAAATCCTGTTTGGATTTTTTTTTCCGTTAAGAACATTACATTTTCGAAGATTGAGGCAGTCCTATTGTCAAACTAGTTCCTACCAGAAACTGAGCAATATTGACGATCTAGAACATTTCAGTTAGTTTAGTTTAGTTATATTAACGTCTTGTTTAAAGCAACACGAGAGCTTTTTTGGGACGGACCTCGTCATTTTGAACCACGTTCAAATGACGAGGACGACACCTGAGCTGGCCCCTCTCCCTCTCCACACAACACCAGCAAGAGGACGTTTGACCCTACAGATTTAAGGTGCAACAGACCTCCTCTCACGACGGTTAGTCGGTGGAATCGAGTCTCGAGTCTGAACCCCTCCGGTTCCGAAGCCGAGACCTTACCACCAGGCCACCGCGGCCCTTCTAGAACATTTCAGAGTCAATATTTAGGTAGCGCTGTAGAACATACTTTGTCTAGTTCAAACTTATTGCCGCTCATTGTTGGTGCTGTTGGAGGAAGTATTGATATCATTTACTATATTTAGATTGACTTAGAGGCAACAGTCCATGCAGCAAAAAGAAAATCCGGTTTGGATTTTTTTCCCTTGAAGAATGCCCCATTTTCGAAGGTTTGTGTAATCCTATTATGTTATTAGTACCTACTAGAAACTGTGAACTTTTGAGCAATTAGGTAATATTGACGATCTAGAACTTTTTAGAGTCAATCTTTAGGTTAGCGCTATAGAAGATACTTTATCTGGTTCAAACGTATTACCGCTTGTTGTTGGAGGAAGTATTGCTATCATTTACTATAGATAGCTATTGTAGTTTATTGTCACAATTGTAATTTACTATAGCTATGCTACTTTTCGACAATATTTTCCAATTTTAATGGAATTTCTTAAAGTAATTATTTATCATTGTATTATTATTGAACAGTTACTCTGATTTAAAGGTTAGTTTCTAAAATCTCCATCGGGCGACACAAAAGTGGTTCTGAGAATTCTTCGATGAACTGAGTACGTTCTTGTTTCTCTGCAAAATGAAAATAATGCTGTGATTAAAGTGATCACATCTCCTAGGATTAGTCATCATTTTTATTGGCTGTATTACAGTATGATTTGGTGATATTTTCTTTCTAACGAATAACAGCATTCTTGTTGCTTATTCGATCAATCGACTCCGGTCTAGACCGGTTTGATATCTCAACTAATTTTCTCAACAACCCGAATACTTAAATAAAGGAGCTAATTCATGTTGTTGGTGTTGTTTCTGAATAGCTGAGTTATACCACCTTCATGAAACCAAAAATATCTAAAAAGATTTTTTTAAAAAACAATAGCGGTTCCCTTAAAATCTCAAAAATAGTAAAGTTTAAGTATTTAAAACTATGATTGGGGGAAGTTTGATCTGCCTTGCACCAAGGACTTTTAGAAAAATCGTCCATCAATGTTGTCCATGCTACCATTTAAATGCATATTGTCATAATGTCTTATTTAGTATTTCATATTTATTTTTTCCTTTTGCCCCCTGTTTCTATTTCAAATTTAAATCAGCATTCGACATTAGATATATGTACTTTCAATATGAGTTAATGATATTAAAAATATGCGATAACAATTCTAGTAAAAAATTGCAACTGTGCTTATTTTATTTGGTATATAATACTATTGCTTGTCATAAACGCTTTTCATATCTACGGCTCATAATTCATTCCATGACCGAAAAATCAATAACTATTCTAAATGAGTACGAAAATTGAGCAATAATATTATATTTAATAATTATTTTTGCTCAAATAATTAATATCGTAAATATACGAAGAATGAGTAGATATATTACAGTTAGAGTATGGGAGCAATAAACTTTACAAACTTTCCAAAACTCTCTTAACTCTCCAAAATATTCCAAACTTTTTTTGAAGTGTATACAATAGTATATAACATTAAAAAAGTTTGGAACAAAGTAGAACTTAGAAAAATGAGCTATAAAGTGAGTTTCGAAAAATATAAAGTAAAATAAAATAAACTTAATATTTAGTAAAAATAAACTAACATAAAAAGTAACAGTACACATAAAAGCGCATACAATATGCAATATAGCTTATTTATATACAATACAGCATCGTACAATGCTTATTTATATACAATATATACAATCACTACATATTTGCACTGAAGATTGAACTCGTTTGCTTTGAGGATAAGGTTGTGCATCTGCAACGCACTCACTTGTCCGAACGGATCGTGTATTTTCAGCGGCAAACACACTCCGTTGTTGCCGTAGAATTCATCCCCGTAGTAGTCGATGTCGAGGAGGGGGAGGGCGGAGAGGAGAATGGCCACACTCCACACGGCACCCATGGCGATGGAGGCCGAAGCAATGGTCCTTCTCTTTAAGGACAGAGGATACAGGATAGACGTGTACCTGCAAGATTTAGTGAACAATGAGGCCGAAGGGAAATGAGAGGTATTTGAATGTTAAAACAGGAGACATAATAATGATTACACTTTAAGGTATCCGATAACGTTCGAAGAAAATTTTGTGAAAAATTAGATATTTTAAAACTATTTAATACTATGATTATTAGGTGTATTGTCAATTATAATACAAAATACTAGAAATGAAACAAAACTGTTTGAAAATATAATATGTTTTTGTAGAAATGGGAAAATATGCTGTAAATTTTAATGAAATTTAACCAAAATGATTAACACTCTAAGTAAAATTTTAATGCAGAAGTCTTTTTTTGTATAAAGATTATAGAATATAATGATGAATGAAATGAACCCAAATCTAAGAAACAATTTGAGATGCAAAGAAGTTATAAACATGCAAACATATGCATTTTTTCTATGAATTCGCAACTTTACTTTTCTAACAACTCTAAAATTAAAATAATTTTAACTTTTTAATTTTAAGTTTGAATTGTGTTATTGAAAATTCAAAAAAAAAAATTATTGTTACTTTAGTTTTGAAGATCATGTACTGATTGCTGGCTTGGGCTTACTTCTTTTTCGAAAGAAAATCATTTGGCGATGGTGTTGGCAGGAATTGCGCCAATGTGTAGTTTGAATTCCGCCAAGGATCGAACTTGTGGTATTTGGATTGGTAGTCGCGACACTTAACCATTCGACATGTATAGTGGCTATTTCTGGGTTATTAAGGTCGTCTTTGTCGAATTGTTAAGTTACGCGACATCAAACCCAAACATCGCAGGTTCTATCCTTGCTGGAATTCAACCTACACATTGGCACATTTCCAGGCAACACCATCGACAAATGGGTGTCCTCAGATGTAAAGCGCTTCAAGTTGTTGTTGCGCCATCTACCCGCAGCAAATGCAACCAACACAAAGTCGTCAGACTCACTTGAAGCAGCAATTGAAACGTCGTCAGACTCACTTGAAGCAGCAATTGAAACGTCGTCAGACTCACTTGACTCAGCAGCAACTGTTCGCTCGCCTTAATGCTTGGCGAAAGAAATACTCTTTTTCGAAGGTGTTGGATTGTGGTGACATCTTAATAAGCCAGTAACAACCACTAGACATTAACGATCGCTTTTGTCGAATGCATAAGTTACACGACTTCAAACCCAAACATCACAAGCTCTATCCGTCGCGGAATTCAACCTACACATTAGCACAATTCCTGCCAACTCATCGCCAAAAGTAATTTAGGTATTTAGTTCAAGGTTCCGGTATTAATTAAAAAAATATTATTGAATGTACTTAGAATTAAACCTGCTTATAAAGGACAGTATTTTTTATATTAACGCATATTTACATTATTATAACGCATATTTTCTAAATTGTATATAAAAATAAAATTTGAGAGCAAATGTTGGTATATTAGATTAATATAAAATGGACATTACACGTAAAAAATCAATGTATGGAAATTTAGAAAACAATAATGCAATCAATAACAACAATAATAATAATAACAATCATCACTATCGAATACCTGTCAACAGTAATGATGGTAAGAATGAGCACCGACGATTCGCTGCTGAGGGTGGAGAGAAAACCACACAGGCTGCACTGCCAACTGTGCCTCCACCTCGTCTCGTGATGAATGTATTGTCCTCTAAATACAACATCATAGGCGGCAATGATGAATAAGTACAGGGACATCAGCAGATCGGCCAGTGATAAGTTCTTGATGTAGAAGGAGTGGACTTCGTTGGGTTCAGCCAGCAGGAATCGACCGACCAGGACAGCCACGTTGCCCAGTCCGGCCACGAAGGCAACCAGCCACACGCTGATGCGTAGGACCACGCTGTCCAACAGGTGGGCGATGCTGCTGATGCCGTCACCGCGGGGTTCACATACCCTGACGTGAAGGGCCAGTGAGCACAGATGGAATTCGTCAAAATATCTGGAAATGTAAATTCAGATCGTAGTAGAAATAAAAGAATATATTAATATAAGGAATAAAAGAGAATATTCAGATAGCTTTTTTAAAAGAAAGTTTATAACCATGATAACAAAACAAATGATTTGATACATCTTTTATTCAAATCTTAATTGACATGTTTTTAAAATAAGCAATTATAATGCAATTGTTAGTAACACTTAAATATTATTGCAATTCCCAACAAGATTCGTGTAGCATACAGGATACACACACATTATATATATATATCTTATTTTTAATTCTTAAACTTGTTTGAATCCGTAATGATTTTTAGTTTCGACTCCGGTTTTGGTTTCGTTTCCGTGGTTAGTGCCGTTTTTGTTTCGTTTACATAATTTTACTAATTATAGTAATTTGGATTTGTTTCATTGATTCGTTCTATTTCATTTGCTTTTCATTCTGTGAACTTTTATCGTTTAATTCCAAATGAGGTTTTAATTTCGGTTTAGACCTAGTTGGTTTTGTTTTAATTTTTGTTGACCAAGAAATGGGTTTTAATTTTTTTAATAATTATATACGAAATAATCAAAAATATAAGGATTATGAAATTACAATTAACACATGAGGGCATGAGGGCAACGAATTTTTACGTTTTTTGCAATCTGTCATTGGAGCGCGGGTCACGTAAAAATACGTATTTAGTAGAAATACTCCCGCTGCACGCATAAGTTGGCGGCGAAGTACACCCGCATTTCAAGTTTTAAGATCTATTTCTGTTTCTGAAACAAAATAAACTAAACAAAAAATTATTTCTGAATCAAACTAAAAAAGCTACATGTGTATTTGGAGAGTGCTAATATTGTTGCAACTAAGACACAAGTTAACTTAACCAAATTAGTAAAAATACCAAGTTAATAAAAGCCAAAAGAATAATGGGATCAAAAAGGAAATTAAGAATAAAGCCTCAAGACTTTCCCAACGGTCACCATCAATCAAGGGATTTTTTTCGTGAGGGAGCCAAACTGTATATCTCAGTATCATTTTCAGGGGATTGTCAGATGACGAAGGACAAAAATTGTGGGAAGAAAGTCAGATCCTTCACAGAAAAAAAAATCCCTTGTTTGAATTCCTACCTGATGGTGACCCTTGAGAATGTCGTCAGGCTAGATAATTTATTTTTTTAAATCCCATTTTTATTCTTTATGATTTTAATAATTTGGTATTTTTATTTATTTGGTTTTATATTTTACGTATATATATAAAGTTTGAGGAGTTTTTAAGGAGTTTATAAATTTAAAATTTAAGGCACCAGACAAAACCTTATTATAATTATTTACTACACAAAGAAAGCAATCGCTGTTAACATAGACAAGTTAGAGAGTTTCCATGCTATATACTAGATGTAATCCTATAAATTAAAAGAGTTATGGGAGAATTTATATTAAATAAATGATGTAAAAAATATACAAAAGGGCTTACATGTAATTAAGTTGGAGAAGTTCGTCAAAAGCTCCTGGTCTTAAAGCTTTCAAGGGATTCTTCTTCAGATTTCTGAGAGAGAGAAAGATTTATATAAGAATTAGAAATTATAGTAGAAAAAAACTAAAATAAAATAATTTTATCATGAATAAATTTCAAAGATAAGAATGCAGCTGTAATATGAGAGAAGATTTAAGTTCCTCAATTTGATTAAAAAATAATTATTCATGAAATGTAAAGATTAGTATTATTAAAAGAAAATGATAAAAATTACTATTATTTAAATATTTACAACAATTTAAAACGTAGAAAAAGTATGATATCTAAAGGAATTTTCAGAAAAGTTTTCCCATACATTGAAAAACAACAACCCAGTAAAGGGTCTGAAAATAGTTTGTAGCTGACTAAAGAATCAGAAAATATATTTTTTAAAAAATGCACCAGTAAATTAATTTTATACAACACTTAATTAATTGCCATTTCAAAAATGCCGTAATACGATTTTTGCCGCTTGAAGCTTTCTTTTTTTTAATGTCTGGGTTTTTGAAATCAAATGCGCTTTTTAAAAAAATATTTTATTTACTTCGAAACTTTCCCTTTTAAATCTTATTAATTAAGAAACAATTTCATATGAATTATGTAAGACAAGGAATGAAAAAAATTGTTTTCGAAATTTTATCTTTATTGCATAAGCCTTCAATCGTCAGCAGAAATAATTTTGTTAATTAATGAGGAGCCTAAATTATATAGTTGGAGATTTAATTGCCACTGAAAGAAATTCGAAAGAGAGCTTTGTAACATCATTTAAGTTGAAAAACATTAAAATAAAACGTTTAGAGGAAATTAAAATTCCACTATTAAAAAGGTTTTACACTTTTTAATCATTTATATCATAATTAGACAGTTTTACACTTTCAAAAGATTTTATATTAGTGTTAATTAGAGATAATTTTTACTTTTAATGGTGAAAGAAATATTGTAACTTTCAAAGTGTTCTATATTTATTTCAGACATGAACAATCATGTCTGAATTTTCTGAATCCTGTCTTTTTTTTCTTCTCATATATGAAGCAAAGGTGAAAATATATTGTAACTGTAAAGAGATTCTGTATTGAGAATTTGATGACTCAATTATCAATGAATCGTGAATAATTCATGACTATGACTCATAGGAATCAAATAATAATCAAATGATGACTATTCTCAGACTTTTTTGAATCTGAAGAAAGAAAGAGTAATGATATTTTATTAAATGTGCTAAATAACCTAATTATAAATCACAGGAAATAATGCAAATGAATTTAGACTTAGAAATCATAAAATTAAACAAGATTTATAAAAATGATCCAATTTGGGACCAAAGTTGTCAAAGCTTACCTTCCATTTATTATTTTTTTAATGCAATTAGTCCAGAATAGCTTAAAAATAGTACAAAATAGTTTAATTATTTTTTTCCAGAAAGGAAAAGTTTCAGTTTTTTTGTACTGCTGACTCATTTTTAGATAATAAGAGGGTTTTTTTAAAAATATTTCTATGTTTTATAGTAATATTTTTTTCATAAATTTAATAATGTATTTCGTGGTATGGTTTATACTTGTTTCCGTGCCCCCCCCAAAAAAAACCCTATCATAAATTTAAAACATTCATATTATATATGCAAATTTTTATCT
>JAPMOQ010039601.1:215304-284872 GCA_026543055.1 Argiope trifasciata
TATTAAAAGTTTGGTAGCTGTTTGGTTTATGATGAAAGGGGTCGATAATGATATAAGAATTTGTAGTTTAATGTATTCTTAGTAATTAATTGAACGATTATTCTTTTTAGTTTGATTGCACTTGATATATTTATAAAACAATAAACATTAAATGCGAAATTAGAATGGAATAAATAAATAACCACGATCTTTTTCCAGGATTTCAATAAAGACATTATATGAGTCTTTGAGTAATATTCTAAATCAAATTTTTGAAGGAATTCATCAATACAATAAAATAAATTCATTTAAAACATGTATAAAAATTTAAAATAAATTATTTATATCATCTCTTTCTTCAATTAATGTGATTAAGTGATTGAGCATAATTTTGATAAACAGATCAATAAACCACATACATTAACAATTTACTATACTATATGTCTAAGAAATTCACACATCACAAAAAGGTAAGACATTTCTCCTTTAAAAATAATGATTTAATAGCATGAATTAATTACTTATAGCATGGAATCTAGATAATGAATTAATTAAATCTTTTCTTTTAGCTGAATAAACCTAATTAATTATCTGTTCTTTGGGAAAAAAAGATTCATGACGGGTCGGTTTTTCTTTCTTCATTAAAAAAGTATGACTTTTTTTAGTACTGATTTAATTTGTGGGAAGAGCAACATTTTTGCGCTTTTTCCGTGAGGATATGAATTTAAACAGAACAAAGTATTGCTTATAAAACTAAACATAGTAGTAATTTTAAATATAAACTAACTGTTTTATACAAAGAGTTTGGACATACAAGCTTTTTAAGTTTTCCAATCCATCAAAAATTAGTGAATCCACCGTTGTTAGTTCATTTCTGGAAAGAGACCTGAAATAGAAATTGGAAAGTTATATAAAAATGTTATTTAATTTAATAACCAATATTATAATAATCAAAAGCAGTTAATAATGTTGGAACTGGAGTAAATGGACAATTATACCTCAACAAACGATATACCTTCATATGTGGCTCTCATATATCAAAATGCTGATATCTTTTCTTATTATATCTTTAAATAATTATTAGGAAATTCTACTACTTATATAACTGTTCTGATCGATGTGTTTTACTTGTACACAAAACTCCAAGAGCGTTTAGAGCATGAGTGTTTAGTCAAATACGATATTTTTATTCTCACTGATTAGTCCACATAATTAAAGAATGCTTGAATTAATTTCTACCCTAAAACATCCAATATAAGTTTGGCTATCTTCACCAAATCTTTGAATCCACTAGGAATGCCGTCATATACATGACATAACTCCATGCTACTCCCAAGATTTCTACATCAGTGAATTATCTAGCTGGATGAGCACAAGACGGAAGGAAAAAAATGGGGAGAAAAGAAAGAAATAACAAACCATCCAGGAATAGCCAGAAAGAATTCTATCAGTTTCGAACTCTGCATGGCTATATTTGATGCTTTGGCGAAGTAATAATCAAATGGGGGAGGGGGTACAAGAATACTTAAAAGCAATTGGTGGAGAAAGAGGTTGGTTAGAGAAATACAGCCTTCCTGCATTTTTGAAGCTGTTAGCTGAGGATAAACTAAATAGAGATTACTAATCGAAAAGAAAAGGAGATATAAAAACTGAAAAATGATAAGTAAAATTGTAAATACTTATATGATGTAGAAACATTTGGTAATATAAACGTGTATTTATATGATGCAATATAAACGTGTATCTATATGATGTAGTATAAACGTGTATTTTTATGATATAATATAAACATGTATTTATATGATGTAGTATAAACATGTAATATGCATTGAATATATAATCAGAAATCTGTAATTACTGGCTGTGTCTGAATGTAATATCCAATATGGGTTATAAAACCCAAATTATGAAATGAAACAAAAATATGCATTAACAAGCTTATGCCTAACAACATTCATGCAATTATGCTTCGTAATAACGAAGGAGAAGGCATCCATGTTCTCACAAGTTAAGCTTTGTTTACTCTTGGTTAGTTATAAGACGACCAATAAGCAGAGCATGCGTAGAAAGGTTAGAAAATGCAGGTCAGTACACGGCAAGTACTTGCTACGACGTTAAAGCATACTACTGCCTTTTTCTTACTGCGTTTGAAGAAATTGACTTTTTTTTGCTGGGGAGCATGAAAAAAATGGATCATTTAGCATAGATTAATTCCGATACATATATTATTTTTGATCTTTGCTCTTTCTGCTGTGAGGTAGTGTCTTTATAATTTTATTTGCCATTTTTTGGCTAGTTTTCCATATTTAGTATGTTGACCTTTTAGGTATGTTTCAAATTTGATTATGTCTTTTTGTGAAAATATATATCATTTTAATACGATTCGCATTGAAAAAGAATAATCCAGGGACACCAAAACGGTAATTTATAGTCAAACATGGAATGCTGAATCTGTCTTATGAAATTGTGGCAAAGAGAAATACATCCCTTTCTGCGTATGCTTTGTCTTACTGGAAATCTTATAATTCTTCGAATGTAAACCCACAGTAATATGTTATTCACTTCCATGCCTACAATTCCTATTTCACTTTAATTAAAATAAATATTAATAAAGCTGAAGATCTATCCCTTAAATTGCCTTATGTCGAATAAGAAACTACATTCTTCTAAGGCCAAATATATGTTGGATGCTTTAGGGTGGAAACTAATCCAAGTATTCTTTACTTATATGCACTAACTAATGTGAATAAAGATAGTTTTTGCGTAAACACTCATGCGCAAAACATTCTCGGAGTTTTGCGCACAAATAAAAAGAACTAAACTACAACAGTTTTATGGAAAAAAAGGTCATATTCTGATAATAAAACAAGTTTTTTCTTTCATTTGGAATTCCGTATTTATTATTTTAGAGCATAAAAATATCGTAATAAAATGTATAAATTTTAGTAAAATTATGAATATGTCTTATCAAGTTTTAGTTTAGTTTAGTTATATTAACGTCCCGTTTAAAGCAACACGAGGGCTATTTTGGGACTGACCTCGTAATTTTGAACCACTGTCAGATGACGAGGACGACACCTGAACTGGCACCCCCCCTCTCCACACCACGCCACACCAGTGGGAGGACATTTGTCCTGACAGATTTAACGTGCAACAGACCCCCTCACACGATGGTTCTTCGGTGGAATCGAGTCTCGAACATGAAACCGTCCGGTTCCGAAGCCGAGTCTTTACCACCGGGCCACCGCGGCCCATGTCTTATCAAATTACAAAATGTAGATCAAACGTTTAATAAGGGTCTAAATTATAAGGTAATTTTACCAGTGAAATTATTTCTCTCACAATTCCTCGAAATTATCATTGTAAATTTGCATTGTACAGAGTGTGCGAAAGAAACTTACTACTTTAAAGATCAATAAAAACAAAAGTACTTCAGTTATTGTTTAAAATTTTTCTTTATTTGAGAACAAAATATCTCACTTTTTGTTTTATACAGGTTTAGAAATGATATCAATTAAAGGCGACCCCTATTGTGCATATACGGATTATGTCGATTTTTGAAGTTCGTGTCCACTCTTTGCAGCATATCAATCGGTATGTTGGCAATGGCGTCGCGAATGTTGTTCTTGGGGTCAGTTATTGTCCGTGGTCTTTCGATATAAACCAGGGATTTCAAAGTGAACCTCGTCACTGAAAAAAACGACCACGTCTTCAGGCAGGTTGTGAAAATGCATTTCAGATGCATTTTGACGGGCAACAAAATCGCGTTCAGTTCATTCTTGCACAGCAGCCAATTTATGGGGATGAAATGGAAGGTCTTGATGGAGAATTCGTTGGTGTCAGAAATTCCCAGAGCAGCTGCGTGTTTGGTATCTGAACGCCAGGAAGAACGCAGAACTGGCTGCCTCACTCTTTCGACATTTTCGGGAGTTCTGGTGGTTCTTTGATGTCCATTTCTGGGTTTGGCAACACTCCCGAAATGAGTTAACCCACAACAGAATTGAATTACGTCCAGGAACGGGTCTTTGAGGTAGAATTTCAAAGCGAGCGTGGAAAGCACGTTGCGTAGCAAAAAGTAAGTGACCGTTAGAAAAGAAGCCCTCGACGGTGAAAGTTCAATGTTCTTTAGCTTACTAGAGGAGTAAAACAAACTTGGGGACTTTCTCCTCCAGTAGAGCTACTATCACCACTACATCCACACAACTCAAAGCTCAAGAGTTTTTTCAAATATGTAAGTTTCTTTGGCGCACTCTAAACTATAATAAAGAGTTGTATGCGATATTTTTGTTTTCATTCAAATGCTACCTTAATTATGTAGTTCATAAATAAACGGTTTTTCAGGGTTTCTAGTCCATGATGCCATAGTGAGCGATTTAATTTAGTTGCCGTTTGGTAAAGTTGCATTAGTTGTTATTGATGAATGTTTGAATTAATGTCTTTCAAATTTCAAATTTGATATTATGGGTATTCAGAAAAATAATTTTATTCTTATATTCGAGAAGCGACCAACTATTTCCTTTCTCCAAATATGAATTTAATATAATGGAGAATATTTCTTTGAAATGCTAATTTAATTCTCATCCATAAATTCCTTTACAAAATGTTAAGCAAGCTTTTGAATAGCTTATTTTGTGAATAATTCATATCTCATGTGAATTAGAAAAAAAAGTAACGGTTATAATAAAAGCTAAGTATTTTACGAAAGCATTCTGAGAAAATATTCTGAAAATTCCAACGAATGAAAAGGTAAGAATGTGATAAAAGTATTTGGTTTACTTGAACATATGAAATAATGTTTTCTGCCTAAAACAATTAAAATCACCTATTTTAGTAACAGTTGTTATAAACATAAACATGAATTCAAATATTTCCCTTTGTATTTAATATGTATATATTGAATATTAATTTGAATTTTTTCATAATTTTTGTATCATTGGCATTTATTAAATTTTGATGAATCAAATTTAACTAATTGAAATTCCTTCTTCGCACTGATAGAATTAATTCTTCAGTATCAGTTTTTTCGGCATTTTCTTCCTTTTTTCACTAAGTTTTAATACCAGATTTCTGGATTTTTATTATATCTCTAGACTTATTGGAATGAATTACGCTCAAAATAATGTTCAAAGGAAAAAGAAATTTAAATCGAAGTTAAAGAAATAACTCATTTTGTTAAGAGTGGAAAATATTTCAAAATACATTATAACTTTATTTCTGAAAAGCATTTTTATTGCATTTAGCACAACTATCCTGAAACTAACAACAAATTTATTTTGTACTAGCCGCCTTTGGCGACCAGCTGGTTCGCCATGAGTAATGGGCTCTAAAATTAAATCACATATTCATTAGCCTTGAAGTAACTCCGGACATTGATTGACCTAAAATTAATATTTTCTTTAAGATAATGGACTGAAAGTTCTAAAAGAACACGTTTTCCTAATAATATTCTTTAATTTTATAAATCAGCCAGTTTTAATGATTGATTTAGAAGACTGATTGATGTAGCAACTTTTATTTAAAATATTAATAAAAATATTTTGTAAAATATGGCTCACAGAACAAAGTATGAAGAAATCTCAAACTCATTATTCATAAATGCATTGTTTGACTCAAACTACATAAAATGTAATTATTTACTTCATTTAGATCAAATTAATAGTTTAAACAATATATATGCCTATTAATAATATTTTACAAATTGGCCATTGGAAAGGAATTTGAATGCATATCCTGTATAAATAAAGATAATTTATTCAATTAATCATTTAAATATTGTAAAAGATCATAGAATCATTTGCCTTGCATTTTTTAAAGAAAATATCACATTTTATATTTCTTTTATTTTATCCAGTCACGTGCTAAAAGTTGCATTTCTTCAGATTTAATTTGTAATGATAGTTTTTATTATTTTTATTTTTTTAATTTGAACTTCCTTTAAAATGATGGCAACACGGTGATAAAACATCCTTTTTTCCCTTTCACGTGCTCTTGCAGATTTTATAGAAACCTTAGCTTTGCATTTATTTTTTTAGAAAGTATCACATTTTATAATGAAAAAAAAAATATATTGAATTAATGACACAGATATTGCAAACGACAATAGAAATATGCCATTAAGTCGGGATTCCAATGCATATCCTGGCTAAATTCGATCAGGTTTACCGTACAGAAGATTTATTGAATTAATTACTTACCTTCATAGAATCCTATTACGATCATAGAATCCTTTGCTTTGCATTTATTTTTTTAGAAAATATCACATTTTATATTTCTTTTATTTTATACAGTCACGTGTTAAAAGTTGCATTTCTTTAGATTTATTTTGCGATGATAGTTTTTTTTATTCGTACTTCCGGCATTCTTTTATTTTATCCAGTCACGTGATAAAAACATTTTTAAAATATTTCTTTAAAAATTCACTAAAAATAGACGCGTGCGTTATAAATTAAAAAAATTGATATCGTTAGAAAGCTAATTTTTTTATCTTTAAATTGATACAAAACTCATGTTTGTACAATAATATTTTCGGAAGTTATAGCGGAAAAACGTCGAAATGTCGCTTAAATTTTAATTAATTCAAATTCTAATTAAAAATTCGAAAAAAGGGCTCCGAGGTGCACATTCCCGACCTCCAAGGTATTCATGTACCAAATTTGGTAGCTGTAGGTCCAACGGTCTGGCCAGTGGAGCGCCAACACACACACACACACACACACACACACACACACATTGAGCTTTATTATAAGTATAGATATAGATGAACTGCTTAAATAAATTCCCTCGATTGTTTTAGAAAGTTTACCCATCAAATGTTTTTCATACATTTTGTAAGAAATTTGTTTAATTTTGAATCTTTAATCAAAAATTTTTAACATATGATTGAAACAGGTAATAATAAAACGATTCCATTAGTCTATTTGAATCTTAATAGAAAAAAAATATCACATTTGAAAATAGGAAATTAAACAATGAGTATAAAAATGAGTTCATATCTGGATAAATTTTATTAGTAATAAAAAATAAAAGTATGTCTCTAATAAATAATTTTAATGATTCCTCTGACTTCTGCCCTCTGGGTGCTCAGGGGTCTTTACCCTCAGAAGCTACTGCACCCCCTTTCCGTGAAAAACACGGACACGACAAAAACAACAATGATTCCTCTCTCCCTATATAAATACAGGGTGCCTCAAAAACCCTTATCACGACTTTTATTCCTTAATTATTGAACATTTATTACAAAATGCAAAGTTGCAGAAAAAAAGGTGCAAACTGTTATGATGTCGATTAAAATTTTCAGTGGATTAAACTTCAAAAAATTCAAAATTAAAATTTTTATACTGACCCCGTACAAAAATATTCCCAATCAATAAAATATTTCCCATTCTGTAACAGTTTATGAGCAAAGTTTCAGCAATTTATCATACAACGTCTCAAAAATAGAGTTTAATACCCTGAAAATTTTAATCGAGTTCTGCACCTTTTTTTTTTTTTTTTTTTTTTATGCAACTTTGAAATTTAGAGTATATGTCTATGATCAATATTTAAGGAATAAAAGCTGTGGTCAAGGGTTGTGAGACACCCTGAATATACAATAGTTATAAAATCTATCTAGATCTCAGTATTTATTAAAAAAATTAAGTAAAAAAAAATAGTTGAAACTGATATATCTTCCATTATTGTCGAATAACAAAATTTTAGATTTTGAAATGAAGGCATACAATGTATTTTTTTAAACGCAAAAATGCAGAATCAAAACTTATAGAATATGAATCAAAAGAATTTGCATAATACTCACAGAATTTGGAGCTTCTTCAAATTCTGGAAAATGTAAGGAGGAAATGTTTCCAACTTGTTTCCATCCAGCAATCTATGATTAAAATATAACATAGAAAAGTCAGTTAAATATTGTAATTTAGAATCAAAACGTGTCATATTATGAAGTAATTTTTAAGTATATAAAAATCAGAATACATAGTTCGAAAGCAACAATTCAAATTTCTACGAGGATGCAAAATTTCATAATTTCTATGAGAAATATATGAGGGAAATTCAAAACAGTTTAATACTAAAATAAAATTTAACAGCGTATTTTATATCCAGTTCTGAACTTTTTCGACAATCCATCCGTTATATTCATTTTTATTCATAACTACTACTGCATACTCGATTAGTAATAAAAAAATAACGCACAAACACAAGTAATCAAAAATATAAGAATTATGAAATTAAAATCTATTTTTGAAGCAATTTAAAATTAAAAATACTACGGAAACTAAACTAAACTAAAAAATTATTTCGGTATCAAACTTAAAAAAAAAAAGAAGAAAAAGTATTAAAAGAAACACCAATGTATTAGGTTGTTCGGAAAGTAATTTCGGTTTTTCCTGACAAAGGATTTAATTGCATTTTTCGCACCCAATTTCATACTTAAACCACAAAATCATTTTATGTTTTAAGAGCTGATATAGCAAGGCTTGAGTGTGAAAAAGTGCAGCTGATTCTTCGCAGTAGTTTTTGGATGGTGCCCTTTTAAATCTGGAGAGCAATAAACAGCATTTTCGTCATTTTTTTCTTTTTTGCTATAAAAGGTAAAAATGCTGTTCAAGCCAGAAATAAATTAGCCAATATGTGTGGAGAAGATGTGTTAACAGTACATCAGTACCAGAACTGATTTGCAAAACTTTTCCTTCAAATGAGGAGGCCAAAAACCACCTCGATCAGTTTTTTTTTTACAGCAAAGACCAAAACTTTCATGAGCGTGTAATCATGTTACTACCAAAAATATGGCAAAAGGTATTAGACCAGAATGGCAATTTTATAATTTAATAAATAATTTATTCATTAAACGAAAATTTCTTTTCATTTTGACAAAAAAAAAATGACTTTCCGAACAACCCAATATTTAGAGAGGGTTAATGCAGCGACTTCTAAAACACACATTTATCTCGACAAATTAGTAATAAATATCAAGTAAAAAGGGGAGAAAATCAAATAAAAATAAAATAAAAATCCGGCCCGAAGAATTTCTCAAGGGTCACCCTCAGGTAGGGATTCAAAATAACAGATATTTTTCAGTGAGGAATTCTTTTGTCCAACAGTATTGATCCCTCGTGACCCAAAAATACCCAGAAATTAAGGGCTAAGAGATACACCAATTTTTACAGCAATGAAACAAAACAACAGATTATAAAAGAATGCAACCACCAATTTAAGCTAAAAGGATAACATTAAAACTACAAATGATATTTTAATATTGTATATTTGAAATATTGTAAGAAATTCTAAATGAAAGCAAATCGAGTAGGCTAAAAAACAGATTTCTGGCTGCAGCTTAAATAACTGTCTGACTGTACTTCGAAACAAACTTTGTTGATCAACTGAGCTTGGCTCTTTGCCAAAATTATCTGACGTAATGGGAACATGAGAGATGTGATAATCGTTTCATGTTACATTCTTTTATCAAAGTAAGGCCGAAATTTCGTAAAAAGTTAGATTGTTTGGTCGTCGGTTACAAAAGGCTCATTCTTGATATTTTGTTTCCAGGAAGATAAAACTTTTTATTATAAAATGTGTGGAGATCATTATGTGTATTCTTGGTTCAATTTTCTCGAAAATTATCAGTGAATATAATTAATTATTGTTGTAAATTTGTTTCTTGGAATATTAAAAAAAATATTGCTGAGCTTTTAAAATTTTATTCTAATACTTATTGTAAAAATACTAAATTTTTAAATTTTTATTTAGTTGACACTAAATCATGTTTCAGTTATTCCATATAGTTTTCCATTTTATGATAATAGAATGCTATATAGAAATAGAAATTTATTTCGCTATAAAATTATGAGCATATAGTCATTACTAACGCTTATAAATAGATGTGATACAACTTCGCAATATTATAAAAAAGTGTTAAAAACCCCCGTTGACTCATCCGGCCAGACGGGAGTGGCGTCAATGAAAAGGCAGCAACAAAATGACTTTAGTTATTATTTTTTGCTGTCTAATCATTTTTCCTTATTTATGTTTCCGGGGGATTTTTGTATTCGATCAGTCGTCATTCTGTATTCGCAAATCTCTCGTCTTTAATCGTCCCATTAAAATGGTTAAAATATTCTTTGAGGTCTGCTTTCTTTGCGTAAGATTCAATTAATCTTCGGAATGAGGTAGGTAGATTTTCATTTCATAATCATTCATCAATCATTATTCATTTATTTCTAATTCGTTAATTCTACAAACCCTTTTCATCAATTTTTATGAGTGATTTATTATGAGTTTCATCAATTTAATTAGTACTGCCTGGATTGCGAATAGAATAAGGTTTTCAATAAAATTCCTTTTTATTTTTTTTCTTCTCTTGTACATCAGAATATACTTGATTTTAATTAAATATATTACACAAAAAAAGTTTGGAAATATGTGCAAATTTTGATATTATTATATTATTTTCCAGATATAGACTTCAAAAATTATTGAGCTAAAGAATTTTTGGAGCTCAGCGAAAGTTTTTCTCTACTATTGTGTTAAGAATTGCAAAAACAAAGTTTTGTGATTAAAACGCTATTTCGATGTGTATAAAATAATATAGATTAATCGGCAGAAGAAAATAAATAAATAAAGTAGTAATAAATAAAGTTTTACTAAAATATAATCATTGCACAGAATCCATTATATTTGCTTAAGTCACATTAAAAATTATTGAATAATTTTTTTAGTAATTTTCTTAATTTCATTTGAAAGTCATACTCCGTTTCATTTATTTAATTATTTCATTCTACTTGTCTCATTTCATGTATGCAAAAATGGAATTCTGTAATTTATTTTAAGCTCATATTCCTTATGATGGATTTTACATTTGAGTATTCTAATTTCATTGAGCATAATTAAACCTTCACTCAATTATATTTCCATTTTGTTACATTGGTTCGTATTGTTTATTAAAAACAATAAAGATAGAATGATTTAATTAAGAAAAAATTTGTTATTAAAACCAGGAGTAAAAGTTTACAGTGTTTTCAAGAATTGATTTTAATTAAATTTATAGTAAAAAGTAAAGAAAATAGATTTTATTTACGCATTGTTAATCATGGTTTTAGAGGTTTGCTTCAAATATTATACATTTTAAGTATTGAAATATATATAGCTATATATTATTCATATTTGCGATATTAATTTTGTTATAAAAATTTATGATTCTATAACACATTATTCGTATAAAAATTTTTTTGGGTTAGGATGGGAGAAATTATTAATCAACCTCTAACCACAAAACGTCTCTTAACAGAACGGATAATTTAATATGTAATGCATCCTAGAAATGATGTCTAAATATATTAAGCTAAGTATTCTTCATTCGAGATATTATTTCATAAAATGTAAAAAAATATTAGAAACTAATAAATTGCATTAATTAAAGAAAAATTGTGCAAAATTATATCTTTCCAATTTGGTATTTAATCTTTATTGGTAGATATTTCTTCCCACACGATGTTATAAACAAAATATTCTATATTTCGCAAATAATTGTTCCAGGAAAAGGGGTTTCTTATTTGTTCGATTTCTTGGAAATTTTTCTTGACATTTATTTTCAACCTGTTTTTTACCACTTTGAGCTATTTTCTTTTCGCACATGATTATTTACAAAGTACCCTGTTTTTAAGTAGTAATTGTAGGAGAAAGGAAAATTTTTAATTAATTTTTTTAGTTATAGACAATTTCCAAGAAAAGTTCCTTTTATTATTATCTTTTTTTTGTGGTCATAAAAGAAAAATTAAAAATATATAATCTGATTTTTTCTACCATTAATTAACCATCGTGGATTATTCTGCATCATATATCATATTACTTTCGGAGAAAACATTGTTGACATTTAACGTTGAAAAATTATGTTTTTACCTAGACATTTTATGTAGAAAAATTGTACAGAATTATTTTAATGAGCTATGACCTTTTATTCAGAATAACTGCTAACATCAATATTATTCATTGAGAACAATAAATTTATGGTTATTCTTGACGATGCAGCTTACATTTGAAAGAATTTAGAGTAATTTTTTATGAAGTAATAATTTAATTCTGGAAACTAAGCTATTAGAAAATTATTTATATACTAATTCTTACTACAGAATAAATATTTCCGAAGTGCGTAAATTGTAATTTTCAATTACTCATCTTTTTAAAAAGAAAAACTCCTAGTTCTTAAAACCTTAAAACTCTATAGCTAAAATAGAATTCAATAAAAGACCAGAAATTGTATTTCTGACAAACGTATTTTAGTTTATATTAAAGGGTTATTTGAAATATTTTAGATTTTTTTTAATTATTTCATTTGAAAATTATTTTTATCTTGAAAAGTGTTTTAATTCAGAAAATGTGTAAATTGTATTATTTCTTAATTTATTTTTAATTCTTATAACTTATTAATTCTTAATTTAATATTTTCTAATTTACTACATGTTAGTTAATGTGAATATATTTCGTATCTTTCACGTGACCTAAAACTAAAAAAAAAACTTCTTAAAATATCTAACGATTATTTTAAACTCTGATTTCATTATTTTCTTTAACTTCATCTTTAGTATTATCGGATTTATAAGAAAGATGATTGCATGTTTTTCTTTTGTGTTTATGTTTGGCATTTTAAAGGTTAGACCATTTGACCTAGATCTACCAAACCTTAACGTTTATATACACTTAAGGCAATGTGCATATCGGGGAAGATTTTTTTAAAAAAATTTTAGTTAAAAATTAAACAACATTTGTAATTTTACTGAGATAACTCCTGGATACGTTGAAAATAGTTATCAAGAATCAAAACAATGCGTATGCGTGAATTTTCAACGTCAATTATGATAACACAAATGTGTGCATTTTCTACTCCAGTAGGTGTAAAGTTACGCACATTAGAAATTCTAAATTTCCTTTATTCTGTTTTATTCAAATTCAAAAGTACTTCAGAACGAATCTTAAAGATTAATTAACTAACAATGTTTAATTTTAAATACATCAAACACCAAGAAAGTAAGCAGTTTCGTTTGAAATAATTGATCGAAAATATGTTAAGCCTAACCTCATTAGCACGGAGAAAAAAGCTGAAGCCTAATTCATCCGGAGGAAAGTTAGTTTTAAATAAGTAATTGGCATTTTAATTAAAAATTATAAAAACGTAACCCCTGGTGCACATTTCCAATTTTCAAAGTGTGCCAAGTTTGGTAGCTGTAAGTAGAACAGTCTGGCTTATAGAGCGCCAACACACACACACACACACACACACACACACACACACACACACACACACACACACACACACACACACACACACCTATCTCATAAACTTATTGGTACCCGGAACGTTATTGCCGCAGAAGAAAAAATCTTGGAAATATCGTTTTGAAATTTAAAATAATTGTCTTATTTAGTTAGGAATGAAATCGTAAATGAAAACATTCATTGAAGCTGAATGACACTTAAAAGAGAAGTGTAACTAATTTTTATTCCATTTCTTTTTATTTTATTATTCAATAGCTTTAGGGTAAGCAATATTTTTTGTTTTTCCGTCTTCAGAAGAAACAATTTCTTGACTGCCCGACTTAGCATCCAGCATACAACTGGTTATGCGCAAAAATTTGTCTCCTTGGTAAGTTAATTTGACAATAATCCTTGGTTAATAGATCCAAAAGTAATTTTTATATATTGTCACGAAGATTTAAATAAACACACCGTCAGCTTTAAACTAACAAACAAGTTTATTGAAGGAAAGGAGCGACTTGCAACTTTACAAGAACGGGAAGTTGCCCATTACTTGTGGGTATCATCTTTTATACAAGAATGGAATATTCGAGAAACAACTAATTTACTTAAAAAAGAAAGGTCTAGAGAACATAAGGAAACAATAACTAAAGAAACATAAGAAGACAAACTAAAAATCCATACTTTGGATATAGCAGCCATGGTGAGCATCGAACCCGCAAACTCAGGGTTTGGTTCGTGTACTTCGACCATTCGGCCAGAGAGATCGTGGTAAATTTTCTTTTTGTGGCAATATTACATAATTTTACTATGCCTATAACCATCCCACAAGTGCAAGTAATACAAAGTTTTATCACAATTGGATGAGTGGTAAGACACTGCATAGGAGACATATAGACCAAACATTCATTTTTTTATTTATATAGACATACATTTATTTTTCACACTTCATTGTTGCTTGAAGTGCTGTCAGTTTCTTTCTGTGAATTTTATTGGTTTCTTCATATACCTTATCATCTAATAGATTTAACACACTGACTAACGCAAACACGCCTGTGCGTTACAAATGTGTAATTGTGCCAAATCATCTATGTCAGAGGTGTCCAAACTTTTCGCGGCACGGGCCGGATCGAAATTAGATCCATGTTATACGGGCCACATGTATATACAAATTGAAAAATATCATTATGAGTAAAGTAGCATTAAATACTATTAATTAATACTATTTTATTGTAACTTGAAAATACAAAATACTAAACAAAGTATAATTATATAATTATTTTATATAAATTGAAATATTTTTATGCAACTTCTAATGCGAATGATGAAACTGTTTTTTGTTGTTGTTGTTGTTGAAGAATGGCAACGGTACCGGTCCACACCGGGCGGCACATATTGGGGGCGGAATTTTCTATACTTCTCGCGCTGCACCGACGGGCGACGAGCGCCTGGCTAAACGCAGCAGCAACGGGACTGCCCCGGGCGGCAAAAGTTCTAGGTACGCTACTGTGCACGTGCAATAATTCCATGAAAACGTTATCGAAATCAAAACGATATTTGTTTATTTATACTTAAGTGCTTCTTTAAGCGAACTACTCAAAATTGCTGATGCTTTATTTACAACAAAACAATAAGACTCTGCCTATCGTCAAAATTCACATGCTATAAAATTTCTTTTATGTTTGAGTTACCGAAATATTTTTTTTATTTAGTCTTATAACTTAACAGCGCGATAGACATTTGTGTTTGGTCAAGTACAACAACTCCGTTTTGTTGGTCACGTAGTTTTTCGATATACCTTTAAGAAAATGAAAAGGTTTGGGTGAAAACATCATTATGTTTTAAAACCCTCCGCGGGCCGGATAAAATCACTTGGCGGGCCGGGTTTGGCCCGCGGGCCGTAGTTTGGACACCTCTGATCTATGTTATTAGATGACACCTTCTCTACTACAATTAAGAGATAGCAAAGAAGGGGTCATCTAATCAAATAGATGGTCCTGATATCAGGCGTGGGTAGTGGCAGTAAATGCGTTAAGATGTAATATGCTTGCATTGAATGTAAAAGAAATGGAATATTTAGATGCTTAAGATATACACTGAAGTGACAAAAGTCATGGGATAGCAATATGCAAATATACAGATGGCAGTAGTATCGCAGCGAAAAAGTATAAATGCACAGTTCGTTTTCCGGAGCTTTCATTTGTGTTCAAGTTATTCATGTGAACAGGTTTTTCGTGATTTATGGCGGCACGACGAGAATTAACAGACTTTGAACGTGGAATGTTAGTTGGAGCTAGACGCATGGATCATTCCATTGCGGATATCGTTAGTGAATTCAACATTCCGAGATCCACAGTATCAAGAGTGTGCCGAGAGTATGAAATTTCAGGCATCACATCCCATCATGGACAGCGCAGTGGGCTACCACCTGCACTTAACGACCGAGACCGCCGCCGTTTGTGTAGAAGGGTCAGTGTTAATAGACACGCAACACTTCGTCATATAACTGCAGGAATCAATGCGGGACGTACGAGGGACGTGTCAGATAGGACTGTGCGGCGAAATTTGTCTTCCTTGGGCTATGACAGCAGAAGACCGACTCGAGTGCCTTTGCTGACAGCACGACATCACCTGCAGCGACTCTCCTGGGCTCGTGAGAATATCGACTGGTCCCTAGACCAGTGGAAAACCGTGGAGTGGTCAGATGAGTCACGATTTCAGTTGTTATGAGCTGATGGTAATGTTCGAGTGTGACGCAGACCCCCCGAAGCCATGGACACAAACTGTCAGCAAGGCACTGTTCAAGCTGGTGGTGGCTGCATAAGGGTGTGGGCTGTTTTTACAGGGCATGGACTCGGTCCTCTGGTGCAACTGAACCGATCATTGACTGGAAATGGTTATGTTCAGCTGCTTGCAGATCACTTGCAGCCATTCATGGACTTCACGTACCCACACAACGATGGGATTTTTATGGATGACATTGCGCCATGTCACCGGGCCAGAACTGTTCGCGATTGGTTTGAAGAACATTCCGGACAATTCCAGCGCATGATCTGGCCACCTAGATCGCTCGATATGAATCCCATCGAGCATTTATGGGACATCATCGAAAGGTCCGTTCGTGCCCAAACTCCTGCACCATCCACACTTTCACAATTATGGACGTCTATACAGACAGCATGGCTCAATATTCCTGCAGAGGACTTCCAACGACTTGTGGACTCCATGACACGTCGAGTTGTTGCACTTCGTCGGGCAAAAGGAGGACCGGCACGATATTAACAGTCATCCCATGACTTTTGTCACTTCAGTGTAATGTTTAAACAGATAGAAATCTTTTACTTACAAAGAGCTCAGTCTTGGCAAATCATCAAATACGGAAGGAGGTAAGGTCTGAAGTCCGCATTCTCTGAGATCCCTTCAAAATAAATGAATAATTGGATTAAATGCAGGAAACTACAACTGAAACAATTACACTAATGCACGATCTGTTACATAAATTTCTCTTGAGTTTCGATACATTTTATTTAATAAAGGTTTTTCCAGATCATAATAGAGGACTTCTTTTCAATACAATTATCTGATTTTAATTTCCTTTTTAAGTATTAAACATATATTATTAAACGGCCAATTTTGTCTTAAGTAACTAGAGATCATTTTATAAAAAAATATCAAATATACACAAATACGAAGTTGGGATATTTTCCAAGAGGTTTAAAATTCTGATATATTTTTAGATTTTCATTAATGTTAAATTTACATGCAAAAATATATGTTTTTACAATTAGTTCTTTTGTTGCAATTAATTCTCAAGATTGATTCCTTCATTATGTACCTAAAAATACTGTTACTGATTATTTCGATCTTTAAAATTTCAAAATGCTATGCAAATTATTGTCCCATTATATATCATCCTATTCAATTTCTACTATTAGTTCACACACACGCACACTCTCTGTATATATTTACATATCTTGCTTCCAGCTCCCTAGCATAGGGGTTGGGCGTCTTTCCTGTGATCTGGATGTCCTGGGATCGAATCCAGGTTGAGACATGGTTGTTTTTCTGTGTCCTTCCTATCTATGAGATGCATGAATGCCCCTGTAAAAAGGGGCTGTGCAAGCGAATGTATGTGCGTTTCATCTTCATTTGAGCTAGAAGTCAGACTTCTGCCTTCGGGTGCTCAGGGGTCTTCTCTTAGAGACTACAGAATCCGTTTCCGTGAAAACACGGACACGATATCATCAACATATCTTATTTAAATTTTCAACCGTTAATAAAATAATTTTTATTCACCCACTCGAGTTCAAATGTGTTTTTAAAACTGGTAATAGATGACACTTGATGTTGATATAGAGTCATTTTCAAACATTAATACATTAATTTAATTTTTATTATTTTAAATGAAGTTTTGGCAGTCTGTGAATCAACAGGCAGTAGCTCAATCGGTTAAATGCGAGGATTTCAGTATTTTTCATATGAAGTTGAAGAATGCGAGCTCAATTCATGCGAAAATAAATAAATTTTTGATATTTTTTTTGATAATTAATAAAATGTTACTAAAATATATACATTTTTCATTTTTGACCTTAGCAGGATTGAATTTAAATAATTATTACTTATTTTTATATTATTCCCAATAATTTGAATATACCATAAGACAAAATAAAAACTTTTAAAAGAATAATTAAGCTTTAAAGGACAGTTACTCCAACATAGGATGAATATTACGAATTTAAACATTTTACTTCCCTCTCTTTGGATAGTATACTCATTATTGTCTAATTAAAAACTAAGTTAAGAAGTTTAATAACAGAATTATTTGTAATATGATTTTTAAAAAATGATGATGTGTTTGTTTTTTTAAACTGATATCTTCTACAACATTAAAATCCCATTAAAATGTTATTCTTCTTCCACAAGAATGTCTTTATTTGTTCTATAAATGAATGCAAACTATTATATAGTATGTTACTGCTTATAATTTCCAAATATTATTTTACCAGCCCAATTTTTATATGCCAAAAAAGTAGTTATTTCATCTTCTAATTTATCAAAAATATTGTTACTAGATTACATTTTTTTTTTGTAGAAAATGTTTTCATTTTATGTCATCTTTTGAGGTGTCTATTGTTTTAATATTTTATTTTGTATAGTTCGAATTTAAAATATATCTTTTAATATATTTTGTATATATCGAAATTTCAACGAACTAATAATGTGATGCTTATTTTGAAGTGTTATTTTTAACTCCAAAGTTTTAACAATATGATAAGTAAAAGAATTATAAAAATAGAATTAGTTTAATAAAATTGTAAAGCTGAAAAAAGAATTTTAATTACTATAAGGGATTAATTTTCAAAACTGGCATCCACATACTTATCATTCCATCCAAATGCAATTTTTTATAAAACTTTAAATTGTACTTTTAATCATATAATTGCATTAACTTACAGATTCATCGTGACAGAAAGAACATACTTACAATTTTATAGATTATATTAGATCAGTTATTTATAGAAATATATTATAAAAAAGGATTATTTAAGGTATCCGATTACTCTCGAAGGAGAGTTTTTGAAAAAAATTGATTTTTTAAAAAAACTATTTATGAAGTTTTGATGTATCAATTATAAACACAATAAATACACACAAAAATATTTGAAAACATAATATATAATTTAATTTTAGACAACATAATATACACAATTACAATGTATTTTGAGAAATTGGAAAATTTTTAGTACATTTAAATGAAATTTATCCAAAATGGTTAACATTCTAAATTGTAATGCTGTGATCCTATTTTTATATGCATAAAAGTTAGAGTATAATGATGAATGAGATGTACCAAAATTAAGAAAAAATTTGAGATGCAAAGCAGTTATGGGTAAAAATATAGGTATAAGTGCATTTTTTCCATAAATTCACAACTTAATTTTTCTAAAGATCCCTATAAATGGAAAAAAAAATATTTCAGCAACAATAAAGCTTTTGGTTCATTCCATTGGACCTATTATTTAAAACCCACGCAGAAATTTTTATGCAAATACCTCTATTAGTTTTTGGGATATTATGTTAATGGTGGAGAATTTTTATGAAGATTAGTTTTGAGAAAATTGAGGTGAAAGCCAAATTTTAGAAGAAAAATATGTGACCCTGGATGATAGGCCTGGTCTTCCTTTTCCTAGAAATGATAAACTGTTTTCGAAAGAGAAAAGTCTGAACTAAAAGAAATGACAATTAAAAAATTCGCCAATCGGATATTTAAAAATGTTTTTTATTGTTGCATTTATAAATTGAACTCGTATGAAATACGTAATACTATTGATTTTATTATAGTCAAATTATTATTTTTATTTTATTATAAATATTTTTATATAATTTTCTAATTATTAGTTTAAGAGAAACGACGGCATAATAATTGTTTTACAATAATAATCTGCTACGTATCAGCGTTTATAAAAAATCACTGAATTAATCCCTGAATTTTTTAAAGTCTTTATGTACAATTTACAACACTTATAGCGAATTTTCACCAAGCATCTACAACATTGTGACGTTTGAAAATTCATTTACAGCAATTTTTCTTTTAATTCCAACAAAATAAAATAGAAATTTAAAATTACATTTTCTTTTGGCAATGAGTTTTTCATATTTAAAAATTAATTTTAGTAGCAATTTTGTCTTCACTTTCCATTCACTTTTTTAAAAAAATGTGATGTAACAAAAATATTCACCACTCGCAATCCTTTAAACCAATTGCAAAAGATTTTTTTTTTTAAAAAAAGAAGTTTTTCTTAGAAGCTTTACTAAGAATCGGGACTAGTCTCTTCAATATTGGATTATCCTACGATTTACCTTTTCGCTGAACAGAGGTAAAAAAATTTTACCTCGCTTTTATTCTGTGAAAGAAGTTACGGTAAGCTTCGTATTAACGTTGCCGAAACATTTAAAATAAAGTTAACCGAAAAAAGAAAATCAGATTTTTTTCTTCAGTTACATAATCATTTTTAGAATAACGAAGTTTAAAATGCCAATAAAGCACATATAAATGGGAGATAATTCTTATACATTTTTATATACTTATACAGATCGGCGAAAAATTAATCAAGTTTTATGAAATCAATTTGCAAAAGGAAAAGAACCAAACATATAAGAAATTAAATAAATAAAAGAAAAAGATTGTGGCATTTTACTGACTTTTTTGCAAGGAAATGAACTAACAAAAAATAACTTGATGCGTTCAATTATTTCTAGGAAATGACATATTTACTCCGTTTAGGAAAATTGTTTTATTTCTTGTACTGTGTTAAAAAAGTAATTACAGCATCTAAGAAAGTAAGTTTTTTTTAAGTGAGTGTGTGTGTCTGTGTATACAAAATGTATTTAGAAGAAGTATTGTGACAGTAAACAAATTCCATGTTTGAGGGTTGTTTTTTTTGTGTGTGTGAATTTCTTTCAGATTTTTCTGAGTCTGTAAAGCTAGTTTTAGAATCATGCTAATCTTTTTATTAAGAATTATTATCAAATCTCAGAATTACATCATACGTGCATGTTTGAAAGTTTATCATTTAATACACCAATGATTTTTCAATAATTATTGTTATTACATTTTCAAAAATAAAAAAAAGTATAAAACAAGTTTTGGGATTTTTTTTTTGAGTTATTTTTTTTAAAGGTTACTGTTTTTATAAACACTTGGAAATGTTGAAATGTATTTGAAATAATTTAGCATACACTTAGGAACTGGAACATAAGAAAGGAATTGGAATTTGAAATTACCCTTCCAATTTCAAGTATATCCGTAAATTATTTCATTTAACAAAAGCAAATATTCAAATGTCATGCAAGTCATTCTCAGAGGAAACATCTTTATTACAGGTTATGCGAGAAAGTTTTGGAGAGACCATCCCTGGGGTTTTTAAATTTAGCATTTTACACAGTAATACAAATAATTTTGCACCATTTTTAAAAAAATATCTTTTCAACTATATTAACAATCTTATGGTATAAATATATTTTCCAAGTTTAATTTTAAAACACGTTTTCTAACATTAAACTTCAGAATTCTGAACGAATATAAACGAGTCACGAGATGCAATAAATAGTTTATTTCATTAACATTCTGAAAGAACAACAAATTTTATAATTCTAAAAGAATACAGAAATCTAATATATAAAAATGAATATTTATTTGCGTTTTATATACTGTCGGACCGTTCATCCTATTCCGATAAAACGTTGCAAAATTATCGATCAACTGCAATTGCACAACTTTTTTGGGGGCGGAAGCAACGTGCCGGGTACCTGCTAGTATACTAGTACTAAATAAAATGGCAGTCTGAAGTTTAAATAAATGCATTCCGTAAATATAAACACATTAATATTCCTAGAATAATGAAAGAAGATTTTTCAGATGAGTAAACTACCACAAACCAAAGGGGACAAGTTTTGAAATAAATATCATCTGGCATTGAAGTCTTGTTTGTATTTAGCATGTATTTAGAAATTTTATATAAATTTAAAAATTATCTTAATTTGCATTCACGTTTATGTGGAATAATGAATGATATGTGCTGTATTGGAATTTAAATCACGCCGCCGAGTTTTATTTGGAGCGTTTTATCGCATATTTAACAGAGCCCATTTGAAAGGAAATAAGTTCCTTTGAAATAATTCATCTCAAAACATTTCTGTAGGGGGTTCATCTACATATTAAAGTATGCCCAGCCTTCAAAATTTTAAAAGTTAAAAATACATTTCTGATGTCCCAAGTAAACGCAACATGGCTATAAAGGACTTGGAGGTATTAAAATTTATTTATATCATGTATGGCTGAAATAAAATCTTAAAGTGATGTTAAAAAAATAGACAAAGGATCGATAATTTATTTAAACAGAGCCAAAAGCAATAAAATTTACGAAATTTTCTGGTTTTTGAAGAGCCACAAAACGTTTTCGACTTAATACATAGGTATTTGTTTATATATATGAATCTATTATTTTTGATTTAAAATAAACGACTTTAAATATAGAATAATCTTTTATTCTTGTAAAAACGAATATAAAGGGTTTCATCAAAGGAAACATGAACTTTACAAGTCTTTTACATGAATAAGTCAATTAACAAATAAAAATCTAGAGTCGTGTTTGAAACTTAAAACAAGATACAAACAAAATTTAATCAATTTTTCGGATTTATTTATTATATTCATGCAAGAAAATACTTGCTCACAATATATTGCCATAGTGAGGCATATGAAGTGCCACCGAGAAGGCACTCCATATGCCAACACCATCATCTTTCTGTAACATTCTGGAAAATTATTCCATGCTTCGAATATAAGGGACTCAACTCGTGGATTTCTTTTAGAGTTGTTGAATTGTGCTGAGCGATGTGCATGCATTTCTGGTCATCCAACTGTTCCAACTTGTTCTTGAGTTCTGTGAACTTGCCACACCACAAGTCTCAAATCTTGCAATTGTATATGAAGCTATCCAGCGCATATTCCAAAGGGCTTGATGTTGCTCTCATTTGTATTTGTGTTGAAAGCAACGCAAGAGTACTTTTGTTTTTTTTAAATTGGTCTAATCTTTCAAAAAATGGATTCTTCATGCTTTTTTAAAGTTATGCTGAAGTAATTCGTGTCAATATTCGCATTGGCCTTATCTCGATATTGCTTCAGATTTTTAAAATGGAATAATTTACAGCTATTCATGTCGTCAAAAAATAATATTTTTTTGGGGGGGGGGGGTACTACTTCAATCAAGGTGGTTTTCCTTGTAGTTTTAGATTTATTTCCATTGTTGAATCTATCGTGAAGTTAAATTTTTGCAGCCATTTGTCTTCTGTCAAATCGAGATGCTTCAAATCAAGATGTCAATTCAATGCTTTTCTCATGGAGGATTGCATTTATTTCACTCAAGCACAAAGCTAAACTTTGCAATACGTTACTTCTGGAAAATCATCGCATTCTATTGTACACAAGTAAGAAAATTGACTAATTTTTGAAGGAAATTTTTAAATTGGCGATTGTAGAGTTTTTGTCAAAATGCTATTAACACATTACAGGTGGGGGATCTTGACGAAAGTATCCCAGGTAAAGCGGATCAAATAGTAGTACTACGACTCCCACCTTTAATGTGTTAATAATCTTAATTACCAAGTTCGTGACCTCAACTATTTCAGCCAAAAATGTTTGGACGCAGAGTGCTTCTTTATGAATTATACAGTGAAACATAAGAATTTAGTGGTTTATTTTTTTGTGAAGAATTCATTTTACATCTATGTATTCCTGGCATACTTACGACTCCATCAGTTGATATAGAAACAATTTTATTTATATAGATTCCATAGTCTTCCAGGTATTTTTGCTCAGTGTTTGCTATACTATCTTCCTCACGAATTTTCTTCCCTCAGAGCCATAGCAATCATAGCAATTCTTTTGAACTTAGAAATGGCATATTTTTGTCGAAAAGGGGTTAACTTGAGCCGTGTCATTCACGTCTCAAGACTCATCACAAGTGATAAGGCAGTAGCCAGTCTAATCGCTTCCACATGCATATGTATTGCATTTGAAGACATTTTAATATTAGGTTGGTGCGTATGAAATGTCGGATTCTTAAGTGATTGTATAAAACTGCATATCTTTCTTCAAAAGCTGTTTATTCAATCAAAGTATGCTCCATTCGCTTCAATACACTTCTCCCAACGAGATTTTAAAGCGTAGATGCCTGTCTTAAAAAAATTTTGGTCTTTAGAATTAATAAACTCTGATATCGAGTTTTTTAGACTGTCTTCATTTTCATAGTGTTTGCCCCTTAAAAACAGCTCTAAATGCTTGAAAAAATGAAAATCGGTCGGCGAGAGATCCGGTGAATAGGGTGGACGCTGCAAAACTTCATATTCCAGTTCGTTCCAGCTTATTTCGCTCTGTCAGTGCGTGCGGTACCCACTTGTCCATCTTCTTAACATTGCCAATCTCAGAAAGGTGTCTCAATATCGTTGTATGGTCAACTTTCATCCTGATAGCAAGTTCCCTCGTGGATACGGCTGGATCCGCTTCCACTAGAGCCTTCAGGTCATCATTCTTCACAGACGTGTTGGGTCTTCCGCGCGGCTCATTTTGCAGTGAAAAATCGCCAGTCCGAAATTTTTCGAACCAACGCTGCACTTTCCGATCGTTAACCTATTCTCCCCAAACGCTTGGTTTATGTTGCGTGCAGCTTTTGCAGCACTATTACCAAGTTTGTACTCATATAAGAAAATGACGCGAATGTCGGCAGAATTCATATCGGCAATAAACTCAAAAGAAATAACAAAAGGGAAGACCTTCGAGAAAACCTATTTTGCTGAAATGAGTCTCTGGCAATGGACAATACGACTATGAATGAGGTTATGCCAAAGACAAAAGTATAACGAAAACAGGGAGACAAACGTCCGCATGTAAAGAGAATCCGACATTTCATACGCACCAACCTAATAGTTCTATCTAGTATTATTTTAGCAGATAAGAACAAATTGATTTTTTCTCCACAATTTCTATCTTGTTTTTTTTTTTAAAGTCACGGAATAGTTCTTCAGATGTAGGAATAAAACAATCTTTAATTTTTAAGGGTTTGATAGCAAATTATTAATTTCTTATGGAACAAAAGAGCCACAAGTTGCCAACCCTTGGAATTGACTATATGTTATCTGAATCTGCTGTAATTCTACTAACCCTTAACTGGGGAGGTTCGGTTTACGAAACCTCATTTCATTTGCACTCCAATTTTCTAATGAATGTATTAGTATAAAAAACTGAATATATATTTTGCAGATATTTCTCTTAATATATAGATATGTTGTAGAATTTAAAAAATACATTATCATTGAAAAAAGTAAATGCGTTGGAACATTCATTTTCTTCTCAAATTATATGCTACAATAAATAATATTCTTAAAGACACTATATATCCTTTTTAAATCATATTTTTCCAGTATATAAAGTATATAGAAATTAATACAATATAAAATTTAATAATTACATGAAAAATAAGAAAATGACAATGGGTAAAATGGGACTTTTTTTTATCGTTTTATGCGAGTTTTAGTACGGTTTTCTACGGCATTTTAAACATACAGATTAAGAACTAGTTTAAAAATCAGCTTACTAACTTTTTATATATTTATCTTGGTATGTTCATATATTTTATAATTTTTTCAAAATATACTATCACTAGAAAAAAAAATAATTATGTTTGAACAAACATATCAGAACTAATTAATTGCGGACTTTCATCAAAATACTTCTGTACAATTATCCTTATAAGTAAAAATTATTATGCTTCATTTAAAAGTGTCTGGAGCACTGCTTCATAAATAAATTGGATGATATTTGGAGGGCGAATTTTTAGTGCCATCTGCCAAACCGTGTTTATCAATGAGTCACTAACAGGCAGGTGCAGTTTTAGAGGCCGCGCTTGAAGGAGTTACTGAATTCTATTTTTAAAAACATCCTCTGGAACAGGTTGAAAAAAATGGACGCGTATTAAAGGTCAGGAAATAGGAAGTTACAGGCGCAGTCCATTCGATCGAACCGATTGAATAAAGGCGAACGAATGTCCATCGCTAGCGGTCTTGGAGACCACGCGTCCCCAGTGAAGGGTTAACTATATCCCATATGCAATGACAGGTTATCTAATCAAAAGTTGATATAGAGTATCTCATGCCCAATGGGAAATGCTTCAGAGGAAAATATTAGTTTTAATAGCTTTTGGTTAAAAGTAAAAATAAATGCCCGGAATAGTATGCACTTCAAAATTTCATAACACTCATCTCTGTTGTTACTGATATTTACATTAACATAAAAACTTATTACTAAAATCGAATTAAAACAAATGATTTCTTATAGAAGATAAATCAATGCAGAATATTACTAAAGGTACTGAAAGAAAATAACAGCAATAATTTTCAATTCACTTTTAATCAACGATATAATGAATCAGCATAAATAAGACTTAAGCTTATATGAAGTTGCAACAATACAGCATAAAATCATGCGAATAAAATACGAGTCTTACGATCCTGTATTGCTTTTTAATCATGTTTGGTTTATTTACACACCGATAAATCCAACAATTTAAGTGTTAAAAAATGTACGAGTATCATTATGGCAAAATATAAATTAGGAAGAGTTTTTATAATAATAATGCAGATCATAAAGGCAGGGATATCTAACTTCCCTTAGGAGTATAGACGGCCATGGGGAATTCAGATTGATGAAGTATACAGAAACTAATAATGATGTCGTGTCTGTGTTAATACGGAAAGGAGATGCAGTAGCTTCGGAGGGTAATGACTCTTGAGTACTCGAAGGCAGAAATCTGACTTCTAGCTCAACTGAAAATGATACACACATTCGCTTGCACAAGCTCTTTTTACAGAAGGGGCTCATTCACTTATCTCGCAGATAGAAGACATGGGAAGGGCAACCATTCTAGAACCAGGACTCGAACCTGGGACTCCCAGATCACAGGCAAGACAACCTATCCCTAAGCCACAATGTTGGCACATAACTAATCCTTTTTACAAAACGTAGGAGTGCTTTTAGAAAAGAATACAGTTTACATAATTACAAAATAGCAAAGAATATGACTTAATTCAAAAACTGAACTGTAAAGCAAGTTTTACATTTGGAAAGTACAAATTTAAAGAGCGAATGCTAGAGGGGATTTGTTTGTGAATTACCTAGAAAGTATAAAAATAATTACACTTATACGAATGTACGAGCTCCGTATAAAATTGTTCAAGAAAGCAGAGGGAGTTTTTGAATGTAAAAACTCTAAAGTTTATAATTTCAAAGCTTAAGATAAGCATTCCAACGTTATGGTCAACTCAGCAATTCAATTTTTGCACTTGTGTTTACAAACGAAAAACTTAAATTATTTCCATTTGCAATATCTTTTTTATAGTGTAATATAATCTTCACAGAGGAAACACAGTTGGTTGAGTCGTTCCAACTGCATGGGAAATGACGCCGTTGTATACCAACTAGATAAAAGATGAAAACATTTAAAAAGGAAAAGCACCAAAAAAATTTGCCGTGTTCACAAATTTTCGAAATTTGTTTAAGGCGTACCTACACACTTAAAACTTCAAAATTCTTTAAGAAATCGAATATTTTTATTGCTTCAAAGTGTTCTCTGATCCTTTCATTTTGAAACGATACCAAGATATTTTCTACATTCGGAATATTTCTGGAGATATAAAAATCTTTCTTCAGGTATTATCACGAAACTCTAGTTTCGGTTTCGTTTAAATTCATTTTATGAAGAACGATGTTTCCACTATGTTGCTTCATTCAAACAATCATAATACAAAAAAAAATGAACTAAATACAATTACTTATATATCAAAATAATCTGTAAAGCATTGGATCTTTTATGCTTCCATCAAAGTTATATTTTCAGAAATATATTTTTAATATCTATTCAAGCCTAAAATGACAAAAAAATTTCTACTCATTGTTGATGAAAAAATTGTTAAAAACTATTTTTTATAACTTGATTGTGGCAGACAACATGTGCAGACTAATATTGCGTATATTTTACAATTAGAATTGGGAATATGCTCAAATTAGAATTTAAGATGCTTTGTTTCAAAAAAATGTTAAGATCTCATTAAATATTAATTAAAAATTAGTGTACTAAAGTTTTTTTCCTTACTGGAATGAATTTAAACATATTTATGATCTACTGTGAAAAAACTGGGTTTGTAAAGCTAAAATTTTAAGAAAAAAAACTAGTGTGTACATGCACCTTAACATAAGGCTATAAAGGCGAATGACGTATCAGTTTAATTTCCATATACATCCATTAATAGAGGCGCCTTTAAGACATCTTCTGCGTACACAACCTTGTGTTTTATTGAAGAAATAAACCGGAATCAACTTAAAAGAAATGAGATTATACTCACAGATCTTCCAGGTTCAATAATCCCACAAATGCTCCAGAAGACAATACTGAAAGAGGATTGTGCGATAAAACCCTGAAAAGATAACAATGTAAAGTTTTCAGCATATTTAAAAATAAAATGATAGATATATATTTGTATTCAATACATGCAAAAGGTCATTTTTACTTGTTTTTTTCACCTAAGCAATTACTTGATTGATTTATTCTCGAAGTTCTCATGTGGATTTGAAAAGAAACTTTTCTAGATCATAACCAAAAATCGTTATATGTGAAAAATCAGAAAAATTATAGTCAGATATCCATTAGATCCAAATTGATACAAATGTAGCAGCCTTTATTTATCTTCCATTACAAAAATATCTATATTTTTTAATAAGATATAAATGTAAAATTATTTTCTTTCATTAAAGTTTACAAGAAAATGATTTTGATGAGGGGATTCACTATTCTATTCATAATAGAGCGAATAATGGGAACTTGCTAAATGTAAAATAGACGTAACAATAGGCATCGCAGTTTTCTTACAATTTTTTTTTATAATTAATATTTTTCCTTGCAAAGTTTTTAATATAAATTTCTTTGATATCAGGCTTGCAACTTTAATTTCATAGAAATTAAGAAATTTTATCTGGTAATCGAACTCAATCATTCTGGTGCTATATCACATTGCAAATATCTTGATCTGAATATCCATTCATAACCCTAGTCTAAGCAATGAACTTAATTTTCATCAGAAAACGAGGATCTTGTTATTCCTCTGGATAACCTAAACCAAGTTTTGGCAAAGTTGGCGGTGAAATTTTATGTTGAGTGGGCATAAAGTTGAAAGCAGTTTCTTTAAAATTTTTATTGTTTATAAAGTCAATGTGCTCATTACTGGAGCAATCAAATTAATACGTTAAACATAGAAATCAAAGTTCAAATTAACATTATCAGACCTTGGTCCACAAATTTGAACCTTTCATTCTTTCTGTCTGACGTTTAAATGAACTGAAATAAACTATCTTAAAATGACGAAGTAACAAATTAGTTGCACACACCTAACTTTTCTTTCGCCTCGACCAAAGAGCTTAAACCACTTCTCACATTCTGTCTAAAAAATACATACACGAGAAGAGTTTAAATAGTAACCAAATTTGAATTGCAGTTGCTGCCAACAACACATCACGAAATTTGCAAAAAATAAAAAAATAAAGGTCGGCTTCGAGTTGGTTTGTTTACTAGAGATTATGGTGTGGAATTGGAAAAAACACAAGGACACCATAACAATTCGGATCCGAAATAAATTTCTACATGGATCTTTTCGGAATATCCAGTAAATATATTTTCTATTAATATATTCATGATTTCCAATTATGAATGCCCGGATTTGTTCATATTCTGTACATCATTTATTATGATAGAATAACTTAACTTGACAGATGACAACACTTTCGCAATATTTTTATTTTTATTTCTAGGAATCGTTTTTTATATATTGAACTGATAAAACTCTGAAGTTTTTACCTTAATTAATCTTTTTTAAATAAAAGAATGAATTCCGAAACCAAACTATGAACTCTTAGGGTTCACACAAGAGTTCTCTAAATAAATTTGAATTTTAAATATTTTTCAAGAGTTGTTTTTGACTTTTATTGTGTCTATATTAGTGTATAGAATCATGTGATTTTTAATGAAATAAATGTTGTCTTTTATTTTTTGTTTTACAATAATCAGTTTCAAACTATTAATTACTTCTAAATTATACATTAGAACTCGCAATATGTTTCAAAAATCATGATTATAAATATTATGGAATGTAAAAAACATTTCCTAAATAAGACTACACATGTAAAAACCAAACTTTAAATAAATTATTACATTGATGATGATGTCTTGTCCGTGTTTCCACGGAATGGGGATGCAGTAGCTTCTGAGAATAAAGACCCCTTAGCACCCAGAGGGCAGAAGTCTGACTTCTAGCTCAAACGAAGGTGACACACACATTCGCTTGCACAACCCTTTTTTACAGGGGGACTCATTCACGCATCTCACAGATAGAACGAACAGAAGAGCAACCATGCCCGAACCAGAACTCGAACCTGGGATGCCTAGATAACGGTGAAGACACCTTACCTCTCCTACAGTATGCCGACCGACAAATTATTACATTAATATAATTATAGAACTTCTAATTTTTCTAGTGTAACACACTCATTGCCCCAAAAAATGTATGGAATTTTAAAGGTCTATATCATTCAGAAGTGAGTGAAAACAAATTATATATTTACCAACAGGAAGTTAGTCAGGGGAAGTAAAATAATGTCATAAATAACAACAGTAAACAGGGAAAACATTCACTTCGTTTTCGCTTTCTGGATATAAAATTTACCTCATAATGCATATCCACGAATCTTGTTATTAAAATTTTCTTAATCATTCAGTAAATATCAAATAAGTTGTAGAATTCTATTCCATTTGGAATACCATAAATAGCGAATGATATTACAAATATTTAGAAATCATAAACAGCATCGCTTTTATGCATCCTCATAAACAACATCCAATCATTGTCCAATTCATCCAGACTGAATATATTGATTTGACTAACGAAGAAATCTTACAAAATTTGTAAGAAGCTTCTTAATTAAATTCTATTTGAAGAATCATTACATAAATATTAATGAAGACAGTATTCCGCCATTTATGGAATTTGCAAGAAAATAATGCGCAACTTCATTTCATTAATGTTGACAATAATTTAGTGATATTAGTTCCTCAGGAAATAATTTGCCCATTGAGAGAGCCCACGATTGTTTCCTCATATAATTGATGGAAATAAATCTATAAATAAAAATGAATGTTTGTCTGTATGTCTCTTATGCGCTGCCGTGCGATAAAATTTTAAATATTTATTAATAGCAGTAATGGGGTGGTTATAGACACAGTAAAAATAACTAAAAGATAAAAAAAATATTTTCAGATCTATTTTTGCATGTATTAAGCAAGGATTAGTGCCAAAATAATTCGCCAAGGTGACACAACAGATTTAGTAAAAATGCTAAATTTATGCTATGAAATTTTAAGTAAAAATTTAATAAAATTTTAGCGCATTTGTGGCATTTTCCGGAAATATTAGAATAGACAAATTTTTGCATCCTTATAACTTAAAAAAACTATTAATTCAATTATATCAACAAAGCGCAAGGTCAATCACTTCAAGTGAGCGGGCTGAAGCTAAGAAATCAATGTTTTTCGCATAACCAGTTATATGCTGGATGCCATGAGTCGGACGGTAAAGAAATTCATTTTTGTTTCTGCTGAAGACCGAAAAATAATAATTTCAATGAATGTATTCATTTCCGATAGGAAAATAAATGTTATTCTTTCTATCCTTCCTAATTAAAAAAGAGAGTTATTTTAAATATCAAACAATATTTCCAAAATTATTTTTTCGGCGGTCGTAACGCGCCGGGTACCAGCTAATAATTTAATAAAAAAGAAATACCATTATTAAAAATGAAAAAGAAATCTCATTATTGAAAACTATATATATATATATATGTATATATATATATATAGATATATATATATATATAAATTAGCAAAATAAGCTGAAACGAAACTAATTACGGAAACGGAACCAAAAAATAGGAATTGAAACTCAAAAACTATTTCATATTCAAACAAGGTTAAAAAAATTTTAAAAATTATTAAGAAAACTAAATGAAATGCAACAAAATCAAAATTATGTCAAGTAGAAATTTCTATCTGTCTATTGAAAAAAATAGATTTCAATTTGCCGTAATTTTGATTCTGATGTATTTCTTTTAGTTTTCTTAATTTTTTTAAAATTAAAATCTTGTTCGAATATGAAATAGGTTTTTAGTTTCAATTCCTATTTTTCTGTTCCGCTTATATATATATATGTATATATATATCGCTTGATTTTGCATTACATTCAAAAATTAATCAAAATCTAGAAATTAGGTGTAAATTTGACTTATCATATTTATAAATAGACAATCAAATATTATTGAAATGAGTTTTTTGGATTCTACTGAATCTAGAACTTGGAAATCACCAAAATCCCTAGGCCGATTTTTTTTTGACAGTTAAATTATTTCCTCTATGAAAAATTCGCTGATGAGAAAGCAGATTTTTGTCGTTTTTGTAGAATTTGACTAAATTAAGCGAACTATTGCTGGAGTCAATTATCTACAGTAAAGTTGAAATTATTAGTAAATAACATTAATAAATATGATTAGTGTTAGGAAATGAAAGTCCGGATATAAAGTTGAAGCAAATAAAAATGTTTTAAAATTACTTGTTAAATCCAAGAATATCTGTAATGAGCAGAAATTAAATATGAAATTGAATTTTTTTTAAATTTAAAACTAAATAAAATAGCATCATTGTTGATTTTTTGCAGAGTTTAGAATTTCTTCTAGAATATAATTTTTATTATCGCTTGATTTATAAATAAAGAAACTGGCAAAACTGTTAGGTGAATTTTGAAAGCTGTCAGAAATACAGCATTCTTCCATTCTAATGTTATCTAAGATCCATTATGTTTCTGAACAAATTAATTCTCGTCATGTTCACATACTCTTTTGAATTTAGAATGAAATGCTTGGAGAATACAATTTATTTTTTAAATTCAAAATAAAATATAAATATGACCAATCAAATTACGAAGACAGAAGTAGTATCAAATTACTCTTGATTGTAAAAATGTTTTCAAATAAAAAATTTCTAATCCCATTTTTTTTAAAAATCACATCTAGTTTTTAAAGATTGTTTTCAAAATAATATAGAATAATGTAATGATATCCAAAATGATGCATTGTGAAAATATATAGGACTTTACATTTTATACCAGAATATCACTCCGTGCAAATATTTAGAATTGCTTACTTTTATTCAGGTCACATCTAACGTTCCGCAGCTTAAAGCATTTCAGGGATATTTTTGTAGCTGAAAGCGAATGAGTTTTATTTTTTTAAATTTTTTTTTGTTATGAATACAATGAAGAGACAGCGCTTTAAAAGGTTTCTGAATAAACCGAAACTTGTTTACCAATAATAGGGCTTCAGTTATTTCTAAAACGTTGAATAAACATGAAATACTTGAAATACTTTTGAATAATTTGTTTATATACCAAAGCAAAGGATTCTCTTTATTTCTTATAGAGGAATAATAGTTTAAGATTTGTTTTTTTTCTTCTTATAGCTTCAGTAGCTTATGTCCTTGATGTGAAAATATGAAGAATTTTGCTGTCAACAAGTTATTTTCGTAAGCTGTGAACCAGACACCTATTTGTATTCAGCAACAAGTAATTCAATATCCAACTGAAGTACAACTAATAATACGAGAAAAAAAATAAGTTTACATATTTTCAACTTTTTTCTGATTTTCTTTGTAATTTGGCATTTATATTATGTTTTAAAATATTTTGCATTCTTCAAAACAGTGTCATATTTTTCTCTTTCCTTTCTGAATAATAATGTTTACTGAATCATTTAGAGAAAAAAAACCGGGGAACTGTTGAAATATCCGACTACGCTAAAAACACTGGCTATCGCCCACATTGGAGAATTTTTTAAAACTGTTATTTCTTGTAGTTCAGATTCATCTCTTTCCAAAATAGATCTTTTCCAAGAAAAGATTCCAATCTTTTCTTGGAAAAGGAAGACCTGACCCATCATCCAGGTTCAAATATTTTTTAGATAACATTTGTCTTTCACTTCCATTTTCATAAAAATTCTCCACCGTTGACATGGCATCTTAAAAACTAATCGGGGTTTGCATAAATATTTCAGCTCGTGTTTGAAATAATATAGGCGATGAAATGAACCAAAATTTTTATTGTTGATGAAATACGTTTTAATTTAGTCGGATAATTTAATGGATTTATGATTTCTTCTTTTATGAATTCGAAGTTGTATGATAAGTAATTCAAATGCAATTCATATTTGGTAAACCTTTCACTCGGCTACGTAATTATTTGGATGCAAAGATCTTACGAAATTGTAAATTTTTTTCTCAAGTTTCCTACCAAATGGCATCAAATAATAGAATCAAACATTAATTTAAGTAATCCATTAACTGAACTTTGAATTTTTTTAATTAACTAGAATTTACAATAGTACATATCTTCAACGCATTTGTTCATTAGGAAAGAAATGAGAAATCGACAAGAAAATTCCTCTTATTAATGGCATGAAATAAATCAATTTCTAGTTTTAGTTTAGTTTGGTTATATTAACTCCTCGTTTTAATTCAACATTACATCTATTTATGAAAAAAGTCAAGTAAAATAAAAAAATGTATATTAAAAATGAAAAGAATTTCTATTAGAAAAAGTGAACTGAAGACTTTTAAAACCAACTACTTAAATGAAAAAAAAAAAACTTTTCTAAAGTGAATTTTTAATAAAGAAATTACAGATGCGAAAATTTCATCACTACTTATTTGAACACAGAAATGGGTTAAAACAGTACTGAAATGTACAGGTATAAAATTCAGAAAAGTGTTACTGCGTAAAATTTCATTTTTATGTAAATATGATCTTATAAACTGCAGCTGAAAAATAATTATAACCTCTATAGAAGTTACAAATTTTTATGAGCCAGGGAGAAATCTTCGACCAATATTTGCAAATTACCGAAAATGACTAGAATTCCTCCTAACAAGTAATAGCAGTAAGAAAGGATACTCCATGCGTTATGCGACCACCTGCCAATTTACAATATCTTGCCAAGTGAAAAAACATGGCAACAATTAAAAATATCCAATTAAAAAAAGCCTCATCTAAGAAACAGACAATTAATAAAAAAGCACAATAATCTGTCCCTAACTTAAAAAACAACGTGAACTTAATTAAAGTCCAGACATTAAGAATAAAATCAACGAAGAAGAATCACTGCAAAAATCACACAGCATATATTTCTGATATTAATAATAATTTATCAGAAAATAAGGTATTTTAGATATTTTTTTTGCTTGCCAATTCATAATTTGTCATACATTTTTATTAATATTTTTTGGATAAAATATTTCCTAGAAGATATTTTCTTAAATTATTTTACAATTGCTATGTATCATTCTAAATATTATTTTCTTTCTAATGACCAAAGAATGTGACTGCTTTGTTTTAATATGTCTTCCTGCATTTTGAGAATCTCTGCATATTTTTCTTTTTTAAATCCTTTGTTCTATTTTGCATGTTTATTGTTTTGAAAATTTTACATTTTATTTTGTATATTTTTCATTTCGAAAATATTCTAAACCTTCAATGTTTTGCATTTCATTTTTAATGTTTCTTCATTGTGGAAATAGTTTGTATTTATTACTACATTATTATAGTATCCAACTACGTTCGATATAAAATATTTGAAAAATTGAATTTTTAAAAACTGTATATGGTCTTTAGGTGTATTGTCAATTATAAACACGATAAATACAAAAAAATGTTTGAGAATATAACACATTTTGAGAAATAGAAACATTTGTAGTAAATTTCAATGGCATTTAACAAAAACTATTAACACTCTACTCAAAATTGTGATTCAAAAATCCTATTTACCTTCTTACACAAGCGTATACAATATAATGAGTGAAATGAACCAAAATCTAAGAAAAATCTTGAGACGCAAAGAAGTGATATAGTGATATGAATATGAATAGCCCTACTCAAATAAGTGAAATTTCATATATGGGTTTATATACAATGCAGTGGGTCTTTCATATTCTAAATAAAATAAATCAAAGGAAATAACGTCCAAAAGAGACATTCGATTGTTTCTTCTTTGATAATGAATTCAAAACATAGTTTAAGAGTACAAAAGAAAATGAGAAATATTTTTATTGTATAGATCTAAAATGTATCCAATGAATGTCTTTAAAAAACCTCTATTTCTTAAATTGATTTATTATATTTATTTATATTAATTACTATTATTTATACGCAAAAGGATTTAAGTGATTTTTTTAAATCAAAGTTTTGGCGTGCGCTTACAAATGTTTCAAAAACCGTTGCTTTTGAACCAATCAGAATAGAAAACACAATGGATGGCAAACTATCATTTACCATTAAAATTTATATGAATAATTTGTTATTAAAAATAGAAAAGAATGGGCAAAACAGTGAAATAGAAAGGGAAATTAAATTGCCCATACGGCGTATGGGCAAATCAGAGAAGGGGTTAACTAAGCTACTTAAAAAATAGCCTTTTTCACTCATACGCATAATTTTATATTGCCTTTTTGAAGGCTTGCCTATTATCAACATGTTTGTTTCAATTTCATCAATTTTATTTCTTCTAGAAATTTTTTAAGCCACCCAGTATATTGTAACCGATATGCTCATAGAAATCAGTAGGTTTAACTAACTTTTAATTTTTTTGATGCTATTAATCACAAGATGATAACATTTGGAAGCAAGTGGTGGCCAAAGAGACCGAGGTTCGATGCTATTACAAGAAATTTCCCTGTTGGGAAAACATTTCAAGAGAGAAAATGTCCTGTTAGAAAACAGTGTTGCATGGAAGCAGTACTTCTAAGTAGGCCACATAACGTCCAAAAAAGTCCCTTCTGTTTAATAATTTATCTTTTTTGAAACTTGAAACAGAAGTCAAAACGTTTGTTGAGCACGTACTTGACATTAGCAAATAGTATGGTGAAATCTTTCCAGCGAAAAATAGATCCGAAATCCCCACATTGTTAGCATAAGCTACAACGAATGTTGAGATATTGCTCTGCGATCTATCTGAATAATCTAAATACCATGCAATAACTTGGAGATGTAGTGACAGTACTTTAGAAATTTCTTGGCTATTAATTGCTTGTGCCAACTTTATTTTTTTATAAAGTTAGAAAAGAAGGCATGCGGTTAATAGTACCCGAAAATCGAATTTGTATTTTAAACACGCTTTGCGCAATCAATTGAAACAAAAAAAATACTTGGATTTCTTAGGATTTTCAAGAAAATTTCTTGAAAAAAGTTTCAAGGATTTCTTGACAACATTTATAGTCAAGAAATCCCATACCTAATTTTATATAGTTAATTCATTGAGTTTTTGAAAGTATTCGAGTCAATAGTCAATTCATAATTGAATTTCGCTCAAACTTTGACATGTGTCAACACTTTAGATATGAAAGCTTGATACCAAATTTTATCTGTAGCTCTCTTCGTTTTGAAACTATCATATAAACTTATACTCGAACAGTGGGACAGACGGATTTCCTCTGATAATAGTTTTCTAAAACTCTGATAAAAATCTGCCAGTTTGGTGTAAGAGGCTTTGAACAAAATTTCAATTGTCTAGCTCAAAGAAATCCTATGTTATCTTTACCATAGACAGACAAATAGACTTTTTGAACTTAGGATGGTCCAAAACGCGAAGACTCATCAAAATCTCGAGTTCGAATTCTTAGAGGATTACGATACCTTCTCTCTACTTCTTATAATTTGCTTTCCCCGTGATTAAGCAACCTGAGTTCTAATCCCTTTTCGGGCGTGATTGTTCTTCTTTTTCCTATCTGTAAGTTGTATGCATGTGTCTCTACCCAGTAATAAGGGGTTGTATAAGCGAACGTAAAAGCATGAAGTAGTGAAGTCGTACTCTTGGTCATATTTGGCGCTACTGAACAAACAAGAAATGCTCATTTCGTCTTAAATCACTGACAGCTTTCTATGAGAGAGCTTGCAAAGTGCCATAAGTAACAATAACTACAATTTCTTATAATCTATATAAATTAAAATGAATGTTAGTCTATATGTCTCTTATACGCTGCCGTACCGCTCATCCGATTGCGATGAAACTTCGAATATTTATTACTTGCACTTAGGGGGTGGTTTTAGGCATGGTAAAATTATGTTGTTGTCGTGTCCGTGTTTTTCACGGAAAGGGGGTACAGTGGCTTCTGAGGGTAAAGACCCCTGAGCACCCACAGGGCAGAAGTCTAACTTCTAGCTCACATATACGACACAACCCTTTTTAGGGGGTGGTCGAATTCATTCATACTCTCATTCATCCATCAGCTAGTCGGAATTTAGATCCAAATCAGAGACCGACTCAACCCTGATTCAGTACCCCCAGAGGTATCGTTTTGTTATGGGAACTTGGAGGACTTTGCAGTCTCGACATATTTAACGTGCCCCAACTGCCATTAGCCAACACGGCGGTCTTTGGCCAAGACGAGGCAGAACCTGCGACCTTTCGGTTACGAGACTGATGCTCTACCAACCAGGCTACCGCGGCCCTGGTAAAAGTATGTAATCTATAGATATATGAATGTTTGTCTTATGCGGTGCAGTATCACTTATTCGATTAAGATGAAACTTCGAATACTTATTTCTTTTACTTACGGTATAGTTAATGAATAAATAAATAATGAATTTCTTTTTCTATGTCGTACCACTCATCCGATTGCGATGAAACTTCTGTATACTTATTTCTTGCACTTATTTGTTTCTGATGAAGTTGAAAAAATATTGCCAACCCTAAAGTCTTGATCAATAAAGTTTAAAAAAATAGAATTAATATTATTTACGGCTCTCCTTTATATATCACTCAATTTTAAGGAATGTCTTCATTTCGAATACGAAAATAAGTAGTATTCTTTCCATCATTCCTAAACAAAAAAGTTATTTTAAATTTCAAACGATTATTTCCAAAATTATTTCTTCTGCGGCAGCAACGCTCCAGATACCAGTTAGTAGAAAATAAAATTCTTTTCAAGTATCCGACTACGTTCGAATGCAAATTTTTGAAATTCTTTTTAAAAATTATTATTTAAAATTTTGGTTTTAAGATGTATTGTCAATTATAATTTAAAATACCATGAATACAACACGATCATCTGAAAACATAATATATTTTGAGAAATAGGAAAATTGACTGTACATTTTAATGAAATTTAACCAAAACGATTAACACTCTACACAAAATGGTAAAGCAGCAATCCTATTTTTATCTGTACACAAGTTATGGAACGTAATGATGAATGAAATGAACCAAAATCTAAGAAAAATCTTAGGAGGAAAAGAAGTTATGGGTAAAAATATACTTATGTATACATTTCTTCCATAAATTCCCAACTTAATTTTTTCTAAAAACATCTATAAAAAATTATTTCACTAACAATAAAGCTTTTGGTTCATTTCATTACTCCTATTTTTTAAAACACACGCTGAAGTTTTTAAGTAAATACCTCTATCAGGTTTTGAGAGATTATGTTAACGTCGGAGAATTTTTACGAAAATTAAAGCTTTGGGAAAACTGAAGTTAAAGACACATTTTAGCAGAAAAAATCTTCAACCCTGGATGATAGGTCAGACCTTGCTTTTTCCAGAAAAGGTAAACTGTTTTGGAAAGAGGAAAATCTGAACTACATGAAATAAAAATTTAAAAAAAAAGTGGGATTGATGGGATTGATAACCAGCGTTTTTAAAGTAGTCGGATACCTTAAGTCACAATGATGTAACAATTTCAAGCGGACACAGTATCCGTAATTCTGAAGAAATTTTAAACGCCTCCCAAACGTGCATGCTTGATTATTTTCAGGAGTATTTTATAGTTAATTGAAATACTTGGCATATCACAGCAGCTTGTCACGAAGTAACATGTCTTGCTAACGACCTCAAGACAAGCGTGAAAAATCACCTTCCTCACACAAATCTTCCAACACAGGATGATGAAATGGTTTTATCGATTTTGTCATCAAGTAGAGGAGAGACCTTTCAGAATTCTCTTAAGTTCCTCAAGTTTTCCATCGTAAAATTTTAATGATTAAGGGAAACTTCCTCTGTTGAGACCCATTTTGTTTTTTGGTTGTTTTTATGAGTTTTTATGAAAGCAGGCATTTTGTTGACATAGAGGAAAAGTCCATTTACATGTTGATGAATGTTTTATTAATGAAGTACATAAAAGACGAATCTGTTTTCATTGAAATACAGGTTTTCTTCGGTTATTTAATAAACATATATTTAGAATTTATGATCCATAAAGCAAAAGTATTTTTATGGCGAACATTTCAGAAAATTGATGTTATAAAGTGGCAAATCGATTGTTGTGAATTAAATTATGGTTGCGAAATAGTTTTGTATCTTTTTTTTTATGGATTAAGACATTTGATTTTATTTGCTTGCTTTCGCGTATTGTAATAATGCAATAAGAAATTATTATTTGAATACATAATTTAAAATTCAATTTATAAAAGGCATTACAGAATAATTATCGTACTGGTATATAATTAAAAGAAATAAGTGCTTTTTTGATGGTAATCTTTGAAATTAAGAAAACATTTTAAAATATCAAAAGTCCTCTTCATCGCTTTATTTACAAAATAAATTCTAGATGCGATCAAAATAAAATAAAATAAACTTTAAATAAATAAATTAGTGATTATATGTTCATAGACATAAGTTAAGTTCATAGGTTTTTAAATTTCTTATCATTTCATTTCAGATTTAAATATATTGATATTACTGCATAATATTTAAATATTAAATTTTATAAGAAAATAGATAATGTTTAAAATAAAGATTTGCATTAAATGTTGAAATAAAATTTGGTGTTCATTCAATGGTTTGAGTTTTTAAAAATTAATTTGAAAGTTATAGTATCTGTTCGACAAATACAAAATCTTTCATAAAATTTCATTTCCCAAGAATACTTTTTTCAAAGAAATTCACCCTTTAATATAATTACAAACTAATATGCAGTTTTTATTATTTATTATGCAGTTACATTAAATGTTTGTATATTTGTATGATAATAAGAAAAAAAAGCTTTACATGAAGAAGGTATATATGATCCTGTTAAATTATATAATGCAGTTATTTCATAGAATACCTAGTTATTCCATGAAATAACCGATCGAGTTTGTTAAAGTGTGTAATGTGTTATTAATTTGACACTTTAACTGGTTATTTCATAGAATAACTAGGTATTTTATAAATTAATTAATGAGAGACAGTTAAAATAAAAAATAAGCAGTAGGGGTGGAAGGTAAATGTTGACATTTTGAGAGTATGGCGAAAAGGTATTCTCGTTGTTTTATGAATTGGTATTTTATTTTTGCCATCCTTCAAAAATTATTTTTATGTGAATTCGAAATTAACGTTTTTTCAAGAAAAGTCTGAAGGAAGTAGCGAAAAATCTTAAATTGAGGATCTGAAAATATTCTGAGGAGGTTTTCGTCAAAATTAAGCGCTTATCTAAAGCAGAAAATCTCTATCACTTATGCAAACAAAGAATCCATCTTTGATCTAAGAGACAAAATCTTTCATGGAATATAATAATCAGAGTTAGAAAAGGTTCCGTTTCCAAACTTCAGGAATCAAAATTTCGCAGAAGTCATGCGAAAGTTCCTTTGAAGTGAAAATTTCACTGTAAAGTTTAAGAAGATTCCAAAGTTTTCCATTCAAGCGTTTGAAAGACTGCTTATCTATACTTATAATAAAGCTCAATGTGTGTGTGTGTGTGTGTGTGTGTTGGCGTTCTACAGGCCAGACCGTTGGACCTACAGCTACCAAATTTGGTACATGTATACCTTGGAGGTTCGGAATGTGCACCTCGGAGCCCTTTTTTCAAATTTTTAATTAGAATTTGAATTAATTAAAATTTAAGCGAAATTTTTCGTTAACGTTTTATAACGTTTTTCCGTTATAACTTCCGAAAATATTATTGCACAAACATGATTTTTATATCAATTTAAAGATAAAAAAATTAGCTTTCTAATAGTATCAGTTTTTTTAAATTTATAACGTAAGCATCTATTTTTAACGAATTTTTAAAGAAATATTTTAACAATGTTTTCATCACGTGACTGGATAAAATAAAAGAATGCCGGAAGTTCAAATAAAAAAAAATTATCATCGCAAAATAAATCTACAGAAATGCAGCTGTCAGCACATGACAGGATAAAATAAAAGAAATATAAAATGTGATATTTTCTTCAAAAAATAAATGCAAATGATTCTATGATCGTTTGCAATATCTGTATCATTAATTCCATAAATCTTTATTTACGGTAAACCTGATTGAATTTAGACAGGATATGCATTGAAATCCGGACTTAATGGCATATTTATGTAATCGTTTGCAATATCTGTATCATTAATTCAATACTTTTTTCCCTTTCTCGCTTTCTTTGAAAAAAAAAACATATTTCATATTTTGGCAACATCATCGAAAAAAAACATTTTTAATATTTTGGAAGCATAACCGATAGTTAAAACTGATTGATTTATAAAATTAAAGAATATTATTAGGAAAAGGTGTTCTTTTAGAACTTTTCGTCCATCATCTTAAAGAAAATATTGCTTTCAGGCCAATCAATTCCCGGAATTACTTCTAGGCTAATGAATATGTGATGTAATTGAAAATTTTAGAACGCATTACTCATGGCGAACCAGCTGGTCGCCAAAGGCGGCTAGTATAAAATAAACAAAAAGGACCATAATAGTGACTATTTCCTAAGTTTCGAGAGAAAATTGGATTAAGGTAACCTACTACGTTTGAAGGAAACATTTTGAAGAATTTGATTTTTTAAAAACTATTTTTGGTTTTTAGATGTATTATCAATTATAAACACTATAAATACAAAAACATTATTTGAGAATATATTTTGAGAAATAGGAAAATGTGTGGTTAATTTTAATCAAATTTAACCAAAACGGTTAACAATCAACACAAAATTGTAATGCAAAAATCCTATTTTTCTTTGTACCCAAGTTATAGAATACAATGATGAATAAAATGAACCAGAATCTAAGGAAAATGTTGAGGTGCAAAGAAATTATGGGTAAAGGTATGCGTATATATGCATTATTTTCCATAAATTCACAACTTGATTTTTCTAAAAACACCTCTTAAATGAACGAAGTCTTACCCCAACACTAAAACTTTCGGTTCATTTCATTGCCCCTATTATTTAAAACACACGGGGAAATTTTTCTGTAAATACCCCTATTAGTTTTTGGGATATCATGTTAATGTTGGATAATTTTTTTGAAAATTAAAATTGAAGTGAAAGACACTTTTAAGCTGAAAAATATATTTTTCTTAAAATTCCTTTATATAATAGGTTAGACCTTCCTTTTCTAAGAAAAAAAAACCGTGTTTGAAAGAGAAAAGTCTGAATGACAAGAAATAACACTTTTTTAAAAAAATTCGCCAATGGGGTCGAATACCGGCGTTTTTAACGTAGTCGGATACCTTAAGTATATAGATATGCAATGAGAAAAGTAAAACATTCGGCTTCCATGTATTTATTAAAAAATATTTGTATTTATAATTATTTGATTAAGGTATCCGACTACGTTACAAGGAAAATTTTGAAGAATTACATTATTTAAATCTATTTAATACCATGGCTTTTAGATGTATTGTCAATTATAATACAAAATACTATAAATACAAAAAATAGTTAAAAATATATAATATTTTGAGAAATATTAAAAGTTTTAGTAAATTTTAACGAAATTTAACCAAAACGGTTAACTCTCTGTCCAAAATCATAATGCAGCAATTCTATTTTCCTTAGTACGCGTGTTATAGAATACAATGATGAATGAAATGAACCATAATCTAAGAAAAATATTGAGATGCAAAGAAGTGATGGGTAAAAATATACGTATATATGATTTTTTTTCATAAATTCACAACTTAATTTCTTTAAAACACCTATAAATGAAAAAGTATTTCCCCAATAAAAGATCTTTTGGTTCATTTCCCTGACCCTAAAATTTAAAAGCACACGCTGACATTTTTATGTAAATACCTCTATTAGTTTATGAGATATCATGTTAACGGCGGAGAAGTTTTATGCAAATTAAAGTTTTGCGAAAATTGATGTTAAAGACAAACTTTTGCTGAAAACCATGTGACCCTGGAGGAGGTCAGGTCTTCCTTTTGATCAACTGTTTTGGAAAGAGAAAAGTCTGAACTGCAAATAATAAAAATAAAAAAATAAAAATTTGCCAATGTCGTTAATATCCTGTGTTTTTAACGTAGTCAGATATCTTAAGTTATTGTATAATTATTTAAATTTTTGTATGTAATTGATTTATAAATATTTTAAATTTCTGTAAATATCTCACATGTTTACTAAAAATGAAAAAAAAAAATAATCTGGGAACTACTTAAAAAAATAATTAGACATTTAAGTAATGGGACGACTTTACCTAAATCAATGCAAGCGCTCAAAAATGTGCTTGCATTTATTTAGAATACCTCCTCCCACATTTTGTCCTTTTGTATCACCATGACCCGCAAACTTCTGAAGATATCAGAATCACGCGTTAAGCCTCTTAGCCATGAAAACAACAGAAAATTACTCTTTTAAAATAATGCATCCAGATTCAAGTAAATTTTTCTTAGTGTTTAGAAAGTGTTTTGTTCTGAGAAATGAGTCTTTTCAGAAAAATGGTTGGTTTATTGGTTAGTTAACTTAAATTTAAGGGCGCAAGAACCTAAAGAGGGAAATACAGTGCCAATCCTATGGTTTTAATTGGTACCAATAAAGAAGTTAAAATTCAGAAGAAAAAGTCAAGTCTGTAAAACAGCAGCAGTCAAAACGAGAGATCAATCAGGCAAAACCAGTCCATTGTTGAAGAACAGCTATATTAAATGATAGAATCCAATAGCCTTTAAAAAGTTTAAAATGCACAGGTGGGGAAGTTCTCCCAATAATTCTCGCAAGTTAATCGAAGTTGGGTTAAAATATGTCAAGCGATGAGAATTAAAATCTGGGTACTCAGCCTTTAGAGAAATTCACCTTTCAGAGAAACGTTGGTATAAAAAATTTACCATCAGAATTGGAAAATTGTCTTCGATTCAGGGAATGATTCCCAGCAAATATGATATTTTCCTCTCCTATATATCAGTATGATTTTATCATCATTTCATTAAATTACAAGATGGAAGCCTTTGTAAAGGAAAGTTTAATAAATTTGAAATCTTTATCTATACTTATACTAAAGCTCAATTGCATGATTGTGTTTTGGCGTTCTACAGGCCAGACCTACAGCTACCAAATTTGGTACAATTATGTTGGCGGTGGAGGATCTAATGCCACTTGGTCATACCAAGCCCGAATAGCGGAGCTCTTTCGAATGAATGCAGGGGGTTGCGCCTTTCTTTGTTAACAAGCGCCGTTAAGGTGAAAGTACGACTTTGCTCGAACACACACAACACAACCTTTTTTTAGAGGGAGGTCAAACTCATTCATCCATCCGCAAGTCAGAATTTAGATCCAAATCAAAGACCGACTCATCCCTGATTCAGTACCCCCAGCGGTATCATTTTTTATGGGAATTTGGAGGACTTTGCAGTCACGACCTATTTAACGAGCACAACTGTCGTTAGCCAGCACGGCGGTCTTTGGCTGAGATGAGGACAGAATCAGCGACCTTTCGGTTACGAAACTAACGCTCTACCAATCAGGCTGCCGCGGCCTTTGGTACAACTATACTTTGCAAAAGTGAAAGTGCTTTTTCCTGAATTTTTAATTAAAATTTTGATTATTAATTAAAAACTAAATTTCCCGTCAAAAAATTTTCATTTCCCCTCCGCAAAATGAGTAAGGATTCAGTTCCCTCCCATGATAATGCTTATGACATTTTCCGCCGATTATTTCAAATGATTCTGTTTATTTTCTCAGTGTTTGATGCATTTAAAATCAAACATTTTTAATTAATCGATCTTTCAAATTCGTTCTGAAGTACTTTTGAATAAAAAAAAGAATAAAAGAAATTAAATTTTCTAATCTGCATATCGTTATCTCAAGTGGGGTAGAAAAGTGGCGCATTTGATTTACCATAATTGGCGTTGAAAATTCACTCATGCCCATTGTGTACTGATTGTTTGACAATTATTTCAACTGGCACGGACTTAAATTCGAAGGCTTAACATGTTTTCCACCAATTATTTCAAACGATTCGATTTATTTTCTTAGTGTTTGATGCGTTTAAAACGAATTGTTGTTAATTAATCGATCTGTTCATGATAAATCTGTGAAAATTTTGTTGAATATTTCTTCAGCTGTTACATAAATTAAAAAATATATTCTTTAGTGCCTCTAAGGTTTAAATACTCATCTACTCTGTTTTCAGTACTCATAATTTTTAAAACATGTTTCATTACAGTAAAAAAATGCTCTTAAATTAATTGCAGTTTAATCATTTCCACTTAAAATAAAAAGATAAATTCTACGAGAGCTAACAGAAAATTAGAGAAATACATATTACGTTGTGACTGAAGGCCCTTATAATATTATGAGTTAATTATATGACTATCAAAATTTGAGCCTTTAAAATGTTTTGATGAAGAAGCAATTAAAATAGGAGTTAAGGAAAATCTTCTATTATTAAAATTTTAACGAGCATTGGTGTACTGATTGGTCGCCAAAGGCGGATAGTAGTGAATAAAACAGACTAAGAATGTTTTACACTCTCTCCTGTAAAATTATCTGAGACTAACTATGTTGATAACTGTGTGACACTACCTAAGCTATTTGATTTGTTAGTGATATAGGTGCAATCAATTCAAGAATTAACCCAGATTAATTGTTTAGTTTACATCCTCCAGAAAGAGGTTTGGGCATATTACTGTCTCTCCATCCCATCTGAATGACCAGATTGCCACAGCAGCAACACTGGTGGGAATTGTGAATGAGTCCTAAGGGCCATCACCGGCCACGGTACAACCCTTCCCTTTGGAAGTATGTTCCGTCATTGATGGGAGGAGCCAGATCTCCCACCTTTATTGTACCCACCAGATTGGCGAGATCCAACCACCATGCCGGAAGCATCTCATTCGCGATTACGATATACCCCCTCCGGGTCAGGTGTTTGGGGAAGATTTGAAGTGAGAAGCAATTGTCTCTAGATTTGTAAATGTTCTTTTGCAGTATGAAGTACCAATCCTCCCTTTTAATTTTTTCCGTCAATTCAAAGATCTTCCCTCAAATGAACCTCTTAGGAAAACATGTCATATAAAATTCTGGAGTTAGAAATGCACATCATTTGACTGTGCTATTATTATAACTGTGCAATGATTCGCTAGCCATAATCGACAGTTCTATATGGTTAGGGTATATGATATTTTCGCTTGCAAAACTAATGTTTTCACCTCTCACATATATCAAATAGTAACTCCATCAATACTGAAAGACCGTAAAGGCCCGTTTATTATGACGGAGCGCCACTGACATCCTATACAATTATTTTTATTCAAAGAAAAAGATAAATTAAGCAGAATATAAAATGACTTCTTTATTTTTATTTCAAGGTGAGATAAATAAAAATATAACTTGATCTCTTCTCTTATACAAATCCAATTACGGAAAATATTTTTTCAAATTTGTCTTGGAAAATATCATGGAGGATGACAAAAGTATTAGAGTTATTTTTGGATATTTAAAACCTACATTTCCTAAACATAACTACAGTTTTTAACCTGTAAATAACAGAATAGCTAACAGTATTTGTTAAGAAACCAAACTTTAAATTGCAAAATATAACGAATAGAATCAATCAGAACTAATTAATTCCAAATTTATTTTACTTTATTGGATCTAACAATGCTTTTTACCTTAAAATTTGCATATTAATTTCCTCTCCTTGAAAAATTTATATAAACTTGATTATGTATTTCTATTTGATGGTGTTTAAAATACAGTAATAAAGAAAGCTACTTTCATATTCCATGAGTACGTAACAGGAATTATGTTATGGAGAAATTTCTTTTCTGAAGTTTTCAAAAATTAAAAGGTATAACCTGTAATTTAGTAATTGTTTATTATATTTTTTATTGTAACAAACTTATGGGTCAATTAGAAACAAAGTAATAATTGGTAGCATAGTATGTGTATTTTATTAATTTTACATAAAATAAAAGTTTGCATTAAAGGTAAATTAGTTACAAGGCTTTATCAATGGCAAATTAGGATTAGTAAATTGATAACATTAATTAGGTTTTTTTATTTTATCAGTATATATGTATACATGTATACATTTTTCTCATTAAAATAAATATTAATGCGATTTTCGAAGCAGATAATTAAATTCCTGACTTTACATAATGAGAAGTATGGAAATTTCATTCCAAACAATAGCAGGGTTGCAAAATAATTTATTTAAATAATTAAAAAATCTAGTGAAATACGAAAATTTTAATATAATTTAATACAATTAAACAAATTGTGTTCTGAATTAAATTGTAGTGTTGATTTATGTTGTAGTATGAATTAAAAAATTTATACTTAGCAATGAAAAATTTTGTATTAACAATACAGGATACAAGTGTAATTAAGATACATATGTGGTGGTCCCTTCTCTACATAATCACCGAGCCTGTTGAGGCATTTATAACATCGTTGGAACCATTCGTTTAACCCCTCTTAGTAATATTCAGGTTCTCTAGCCATCAAGCCAGTTCTGGCACCTTTTTGAACATCACCTGATAGGAATCAAGATTCGAATAACAGTTTCTTTACTGCCGGGAAAAGGATATAGTCACTAGGAGCCAAATCTGGGTTGTATAGAGCTGACACCAGATCTGCCACCTAAATGCATCTAGCGATAGTTCTGCCGGTTTCAAAAAACAATACCATTTCGTCACCTGTATTCTACTCATTGCTTCTCCCTAGTACACTTCAACGATTTGTCTGTCCATGTCCGATGGAGACACACTCTTGGCCCACAGAAATCTTATCACGGCTCTCACCTATGTGCGAGACAATTTCTCTAGATGGGTTGCCACTACTGTAGCTATTTCAGGTGTCGATGTGGTGACATCTTAATAAGCCAGTAACCGCGGCTAGATATTGGCAATCGTTTTTGTCGCATGTATAAGCTACTGGAATTCAAACTCAAACATCGCACGTTCAATCCTTGGCGGAATTCAACCTACACATTGGCTCAATTCGCCAACATTATCGCCACATCAGTATTAACACTATCTGCTCAAACAACTAGGGTCTAAAACAACTAAAGCCATCTGTCTCCTCACCGGGCAACAATATTCCCACACACAATTTCTACTTTCCAAATACTGCTGCTTATAAACGTTTTGAGATCACCAGTTTTATAGATTTTTTCGTATTTGAAACTTGATTTTTTTATTATTAAATAATTATTTAATTTTTTATTATTAAATAACAATAATAAGAAGTACTTACAGGAGTTTCAGATTCGTGTTACTCCAAAATGTCCCATTTGTTATGACAGATATACGGTTATTCGTCAAATATCTGCAAAATAAAGTTATTAGTTAGTTTAATTACGTATCCATATTCATAAAAATACAGAAATATTTGCACCGTTTCTTTTTAATATTTAAGACATTTTACTGTGCGTTTGTCTTCATCACGAATAGATGTATTATTTGCGAATTTATAAAGGCATTGTGTCTGTAATGTACAACAATAATGCTTTTTAATCAATGATCCTTTCGCATCAGCATTAAAGTTACTTAGAAAGTCACAAAAGTGTCATAGCTCAATTTCATACTTTAAAAATATGATTATAAAATAATCTTATTTAAGAGGCAGATAAATTTTTTCTACATCTTCAAATTGTCTTTCACATTTTTCAGTAAAATGACATCATTAAATTGTATGGTGTCACTTTGCTCCATTTCAAGAGCAAAGAGAATTCTTTTAAATTAATTAAATTAATGTTACTGGAAACACGGCAATACGTATACATAAATATAATATCAGTTATAAAATTAATTCAATTTAAGCTAATATGAATTGTATCGCAAAAAGGGAAAAACTTGTTATATTTGATGTCTGCTCTGCCTCATATAACAAGACAAAATAATTTTAAACCCTTACCATGAATTTTATGACATTATCAAATTATTCTTTATTATGATTAGTAGCAAATTTAATTTAATCTTCCTTTATTATGAAATTTTTTATATTTTCATTAGTAGAAGTTTTAATAAGTCGGCAAGCAGGAACTACATTCTTTTATTTCTAAAGATCATAAATTGATATAATTAGTTTATCAAAATTGCTAAACTTGTCGTCTCAGACTTTTGGGTTTAATTTAATAAATTTATGATGATAAACTACTACTCAAATATTGATAATATAGATACACAACTATTCATTATAAGTACTCAAATATTGATTATACGTATAAAAATTTCTCATTTTGCGTTAACGAACTTGTAGCGTTTTAATATAAATATTTAAAAACATAAAAATAAAATTATTTAAGACCAATAAGAGGATAAAATATTAATAATTCCTGAAAAGTTATTAAGTAATAAGAAATACGCTATATGCTTAAATATATAGAAATGCTTCAAATCCAAAATTGAACTTTTTTGAATAACTTGAAAAATTATATAACACAATATTTCAAGAAATGTTAAAGTGTTTGCTTACAGCTGTTTTAGATACATGAGATTTCCGAAGGCTTCAGTTTTCAGAAGAGTCACTTCGGACGAAGTTAATAACCTAGAAAACAAAATTCTATTTTTAAACATATAATTCTATGTTGTAACTCTCTTGAGAGTTAAGATATTAAAGTAAAAACAACTTTATACAACGAACATTAAAATCAAGTTTTATACAAATATATTTAGTTCAATTCTTACTGAGATCAACAAAGGAAAATTTTATTTTAATTACCGATTGAGCATTTTACCGATGGAGCTACTATTCCAATTTTCATTACAAACTGCTAAAACTCTACTTAAAAGTATTAATTAAGAATTAAAAGTATTAAGAATTAAAAATTAATTAAATTTGATGAATAAATTAATATTTGAAAGAAAAAACTGCATTAACATCAAGTGTCTTCCACTACAAATAAAATAAAATGCATTTGAATCTGAGTGGATGAATAACAAGTATTTTATTATTAACTGAAAGTTTTAACAAGATGTATTTAGAGAGAGGGTAAACTAGTACAAGGAATTGAAAAAAGTGTTTTTTTCTTCAAAGACTGCTTCAAGTTTAATGCTATTCAGAAATGATGTAATCTAACTAAAATTAATTTTGCGAAAAATAAATGAACAAAAAATGATAAGTTGTTGTTGCATAGTAAGGATTTAGAATTAGACATATATTTTATGAACGTATGTTTTTGGCTACAAGCAATCTGAAAAGAGTTCACATATTCAAGTTTTTGAGAAAAAAAAAAACCTCACTACTTTAAAATATGTGCTGGTTGCTTATAAAAAACTATATTGATAGATGAAACCCTAACTCTCACATCTTTCACAGGAACGAAATAAAATTTTGATTAAGGTATTTTAAAATATGTACTCAAGAATAGTATGAAAAGCAAAAGTAAAGCCCTAACGCTCTTAGGGGTAGCGTGCCTTCTTAGTGTTCTGGGCTTCCCAGGTTCGAGTCCCGGTTGAGGACATGGTTGTTATTCTGCTTTCTATCTGTGAGTAATATAAATGTGCCACTCTGTTAAAAGGGGTTGTGCAAGTGAAGCATGAAGTAGCAAAGTCGTCCTCTTGGCTCTAGCTGGCGCTACTGAAAAACAAGGGACGCTAATTTAAGCTTAAAATCGCTGACAGCGATCAGCGGGGTTGTCAATGACAACTGCCATTTTAAACAACAAAGCTCTAACAATCCCGGTTACAGTTGCAAAATTTCAATGCTGTCAGATTTCAACATCAATTTTTCTTATTGGAGTGTGTTCCCCGTAGCATAAACGGTGCCTACAGCACGAAAATACTCAAGGCTAGATAGGCTAAGATGAAAAAATAAAACAACTGTGGTGGATCTAATAGAGACGTGAAGTTCAACAGATGTTTGGTTGTAGGCATCATGCAACGATTCTGCATACAAAGTGTCATCCTGGTTGAAGTAAGTCAAAAAGAACATTCAAGATGCATAATATAATGTTTTTCTGCTGATTCTCAGCTGGTATTTGTTGTTTTCCCGTTTCTTTTTAGTTTGGTGAAAAAAGAAACTTAGTATTTTCTCTAGTCTTTTTCTTGTTAGTACTGGTGATTTTGGTGCTTCAGGCCCTGTTCTAGCATCATTTCTGTTTTTTGCTATGGAGAGTGCATTACAAGGAACAAAAACGGTTGATATTGACATTTGAAATTTTTTTCACTGTAAACGTGAATAATAGAGTTTGGCTATTGCTTTTTATATAACTCTTTAGTGTACACTTCAAATATCTGTGAATCAAAATTTGATTGCATTCCTAGAAACAGTAAGACAGTTAGGCACTCAAATGTTAAGATAGTTTTTTTATATCTGTCCAGTACTAAAATTTAAAGATCTTGATATAATATGTAAATTAGCAATCATTATTTGTTATCCATGGCACTTTACAAACTCGCCGACTAACAGCTGTAAGCGATATAAGCCTAAAGTAGCTTTCCTGTAAAGCTGCTTTCAGTTGCGCCAACTAGTGCCAAGAGAACAATTTAGCTACATCGTGCTTCACATTCGCTTGTACAACCCGTTTCAACAGAGGAGAACATTCACACTACTAACAGATAAAACAACCATGCTCGTACTGGGACTCGAACCATGCTCGTACTGGGGCTCGAACCCATGGGGAAGATATGCTACCGCTATGCCAGGATGCAGGTAGCAGTCATAATTCATACTTTTATTCAAACATTATTGTTAAACAACAAAAACAGCAAAAATTTTATTATAATAATGAAAAGAAAATTGAATACAAACAGCACTCTGCCAGTACAACAAAATAATAAAGTGCATAAAACAAGTGTAGGCGGAAGATGAATAGTGTTCACAATTAATATAAAAATGAAGCAAAAAATAAAATGTAATATATAGCAACAATAAAAAAATAACATTTATCACTTTCAAACAATATTCTTAATGATTTATTTAAAATTTATTTTCAAAAAAAATATAATATTAGGGTTTACAATTTCTATAAATATCTAAAACAGTCAAGAACTTACATCCCTTTAAGGTCTAAAAATAATTTTGATTTTTCTGAGATTGGAATTTTAAACATTGTGGATTTTCCAAAATGACGAATGTAATTAAATAGAGAATTCTCGACTATATTTGTTTGCGGAAAGCAATTCTTGCTGTAAAAATATTTCAAATATTGCCGAAACTTTTTAAAGATAATTCAAGAGTTTGCTGCAAAAATGATGTAGCTCCAATTAGGGGAATTTGGAGTTACCAAATTCAAATTTTGTTCTAAAATAAAAACTTGTTAGTTTGGAGTCAGAAAAATATAGCTCAATCGTTAGTTCTTTTGTTAACTGAAGCGAAGGTTTGTCTCATTAGTTTGTTGTAATATAGACGCCGCTCCAGATTCTAACGCCAGTTTTCAGCAAACTTGAATCATTGGAGCGACCTCCATTTTCAGCAAACTCTTCAAATGTTTATCGAAAAACCAAGAATATTTAAGTGTAATAAAAGCAAAGAAGCAGGAGAATCTGTCACAAGTGAATCAAGTACCAGCAGATCATCATTTTCGTCTTATCGTCAATATGTCTATCAGATCAAAGAATTTTTGCTTGGTGACATTTACATTAATGAAACACTATGGAAAATATGAAAATAACAAATACTAGCAAAGAATAATTGAAGATCTCTACAAACCGAGATTGCATCTTTTCATAATATCAACATCATCCTTGATTTTTTTTAGCAAAACGGATAATCAATTTCATTTCTGTCATTACAAGTGCATGGATTATTGAAAATAACACAGTGTGACTTTTTCTCATTTCTACTGACAAAACTGCTTCACCCGTATTTACTGTTTAAAATCCAATAATTAGAAAACAGAAAATTCGCTACAAATTCTGAAGGTAGTTTCAAAAAATGAATCTAGGGCAAATTTTAATTATTGGAAAAAATAATGGCTGACTACAATCGTGGGAGATTACATTGAAGAAAGTGTAAGAAATTGACTGATATACTGAATTTAATTATGCTATTGTTTCAGATACATTTGGTCTCAGCAGTAGGCAGTAAGCACAGAGATAATGTAAAATTGTGACATTTATTTTGATTAAATAACACTGAATGCTAGTTAATTCTATCCTTTTAAAAAGAAAGAAATAAAAAAACATTCTAACATTCAATATATAAAAAAGTTATTAATAATTATAAAAAATTTAAAAATAAAAAAGATGAAAATTTTAAAGTTAAAAGTAATAATTTTTGAGAAAAAACAACAAAAAAAATTATTTCTTCTAAAAAAACAATAGTACCAAAACAATTGTGAAATTTTATGTTGCTAAAAGTTATAAAATAATATTTTATCTTTTTGCAATCTTAGGTATGAGCAATGATGACAGTGACAAATAACCATATTTTTGAATATAAGCAATCAATCATACAATCTATATAATGTAATAATAATATTTCGTGGATATCTAATTTGAAATATGACAAAAATATGAATAAATTATCAATTTAATTTAAAAGTGAATGCTGCAAATGAAAATGACATTTTGTTTTGAAATTAAGAACGGGCATAAAAAATTCACTATTAATATATTAATGTTTAATAAAGTAATAGGAAATTTAAATAAAGGAAAGCGCAGTAAGTGATGTTTAGAATTATTTTTATAAATAAAAAATAATTTTAATTTTAATTAATGCAGCATTTTGAATACAACACGTGTAAAATACAACTCAAACACGAAAATACACGAAAAAAATACAACTCAATTCAATGCGATATTTGAATTGTTAACTATTAAAATAGTATTATAGAATTTATTTTCAGATGTAAAAATCTCAATTCAATTAAAAGTCTTTAAAATAGTTCGTTTATCTTCATTAAAAATATGTGACATGGACATTTTTAGCTATTTGAAGTAATTCAGATATAAAAATATTTTTAATAATTCTTATCTTGAAATTACTCAAAATCAAATCACATTACAGAATTTAATATTATTTTGTTGGTAAATCGAAGACCGGGGAAGAAAAGAATTCGAATTAAAAGCATCCAAATTGGCGAAATTTGAAAAAATAGATCATTTGTAGTTTTTTTTTTCTTCTGAAAGTTAGTAATTATTAATTTTCACATAAACAAAAGTCATCAATTATCCAATCATTAATTTTCAAATAAGAAAAATTCCGCAATTGTTCAATCATTAATTTTAACATAAGAAAAATTCAGTAATAATTCAATCATTAATTTTCAAATAAGAAAAATTCTGCAATTATTCAATCATTAATTTTCAAATAAGAAAAATTCTGCAATTATCCAATCATTAATTTTCAAATAAGAAAAATTCTGCAATTATCCAATCATTAATTTTCAAATAAGAAAAATTCTGCAATTATTCAATCATTAATTTTAATATAAGAAAAATTCAGTAATTACCCTATCAATTTTAGCGTAAGCAAAATTCAGCAATAATTCAATCATTAGTTTTTGCACAAATAAAATTCAGCAATGATTCATTTATTAATTTTCATATAAGCAAAATTCATCACATAGAATAAATAACTAATAAAAATCTTTTTTTCCGATTGTTTTGAATACTTGCTTTCATCACTAAATACGAAAAAACAAGCTTTTTACGAGAAAATAAAAATGTGCATGATTACCATGGTTCAGATTTAAAATAAAAAATTAATTAGGTCAATTCTACTGGGAAAGGATTATTTCCTAATCTTTTGGGTAAGTTTTTAGGTAAAGGAGTTCCATAGGGAGAAATTTTCGATTGTATATACTTGTTGGGACATGAAATTAACTATATTCGATAAAGACATAGAATTATGGCTCTTTTTGCGACAATGATATTTTACATTTGTGATTAAGTTGTTTTCGAATTGTATTTGCGTTCGTTTTATTCATGGTTCCATAATAAATATTATTTGTAAAGAATGCCATTTCTAATGAAGCTACGCCTTACTGTCTTGTTCATGTTTTTCACTAATATTTGGTTTCATTGTGTGATTATTATTGTTTTTAATGGTAAATCGTGTATTTATTATTATTATTAAAAGCATTATTTTGTATTTCTGTACGTTGATAATTCGTAATGTTCTGCTGAATTTTTTGTATGCTTTTTATCTACTACTGCACGGCATTTGAATTTTTAATTTTTGAATCAGGATTTTCTATGCAGCAATTCCAAACAATCTATATAAATCTTGTTGATATATAGTGGTATATTTTGGAACCAATTTACGTTATGACATTTATTTTAGTGTAATATCAATGAACATAATTTTTTTATTATTATATAATCTCTCATCACTAAATGAGCTTTAGGTTTGTCTTATTCTATTCATTTATTTAATGTTTTAGAATTTGAAAATTCTAAAACATTAGACAAATAATTATTGTTGGGGGAACTATAAAGGGTTTTACAATTTCAAATGCAAACGGAATGTTTATCAATAAGCAAATTGAAAAAAAAATAAATACATAAATCATCATTCAGTTGATTTTGCTGCAACTTCTACGCCAACACTTTAATTTCAATATAATCTTATTTCATATCCCTACATACGCAGAATCACGCACAATGATTCCTTGTATACTATACATTTTGTAAACAAGAGTTGTACAAATGTTCGGGCAAAAAATATAACCATGCGAACTATTTATTAGAAGTTCCTAGACTTATAATTATTCGCCATTAAAGATATATGCACTTATTAACCTCCTAAAAGTAAAATTATTTTGATTGAATGGCGTAAAAATGTATAAAGAGAATTTTTGAAATATATTCTTATTAATTTTGTAGTATATGTAATATAATATATAAATTTGAAATATATATAATTTTTGTATTATAATTTTGTAATATATAGTATATATAATTTTTTAATGTATATAATTTTTGTATTATAATTTTGTGAAATATATTCTGAAACTAAATGGCATAGGGGTAAAGACATGTTCAGAATCTCGACAAGAACCATTAATCTACGTTTCCTCTTTAATTTGATTAACTTTCTGAATTTCAGTATGTCATAACCAAGAGTATTAATTTGTTAAATAAACCAATAATTTTTTACTTGTTTAAAATGATTTTAAATATGTATATGATCATAACAATAACTTTTTTAACGTTTTATAAATTAAAATTTCCAACAAAAGAATAAGTAAATAAATGCTGAAAAACAATCTTCGTAATCCTTCTACACAAATGCTGAGATTAGACTGAATCGCTGTAGTATCATAGATAGACTCCTGTTGTTAGATGACTGGGCAACACTGATAGAAAAGTTCATTGTACTTTGTTCGAAATATGCAATTTTTAAAATGAAATCTCAATTGGCTGTATATCTATATTTATTTGATAAAGAATTTTACATTTAATTATTTGTAGAAAAAATTCCTGATAAAAGCGCAAATCTGAAGTAAAACACCCGGTATCAATAAAAATTCACATCCAGGAGCAGGATTCGAACCTGCGATCACTCAGTGAATCGGCAATCTTTGACCCTCCAGCCTGGAATAAAGGGACTATAGACGATCCTCTCTTCTATTCAGCAACCTCGGGTTCAATGAGTTTGGATTGCAGATCGAGAGTTTCGAGCTAATCCAGACCGACAGGTTTCAACGATTGCTGCATTTTCTGCAGGCTCTCTTTAATTCGATATCTTCAACATTATTTTTGAATCGACGGTTTCTAATTTGGAAAAATTCCCTTCAGATCTTGAAGAACTCATGACCGGAACTCATTTACCTTAGCCAGAGGGTCCTTGCAGGCCGATGCCATAACCACTCGGCCATCCTGGACACGCCACCAGAAGATTTTTAAATCTTATATTTAAAGGAAGAGAATTTCGCAGGAAGAATTATTGGAGAAATTTTCTAACAGTAATGTTCAGTCTTCTCATCACTTGTATGTTAAATTACCAAGGTTCATTTATGTTACTTTCTGAAAAAATTAAAAATTCGAGGATGAATAAATTTTTTTTTATGACCGTAAATTTTTAAAATTAATTTTAGTCAGATTAAAACGTACTGAGTTTTTATTTAATGTCCTTCAGTTTGATTTTTTTATATAGAAATGTAGAGATTTAATTCTTTAAAAAATATATAAATAATCTAATGTGTTCTACACTCAAAAAATTAAATATTAATTGGCCGCAAAGAAAGATTATCACTGTGCGATGTAAAATTTCGGTTTCCTAAATTAGCAGGAAATTTTTAAAAAAATCAGAAAATAAAAACTTGCTATTCATTATTTTCTACTTATCTAGTCTAATATTTTTTTCCTAACATTTTATTTACTACCATGCAAATAAAAATTATTAGAACAAAAAAAAGAAGGCCTTTTTATCCCATTTTATATTTTTAATTATATTTTTTAGAGTAAATATAATAAAACTAAGAAAAATTTAAAAAATAAATAAAAAAGGGATTTGAATTATTTAAAATTAAAATGTATTATTTTTTTATTCATATCAGTAAGTCTTATTCCATGTTTTTGATAATGGCATTAAAAAATTAAAAAATATTTAAAAAAGGATTTGAATTATTTTAAATTAAAATGTATTATTTGTTTTATTCTTATATATATCATTATATATATTCCATATTTCTAATAATGGCATTATATATATATATATATATATATATATATATATATATGTATAAAAGGATTTGATTTATTTTAAATTAAAATGTATTATATGTTTTATTCTTATATATATCATAAAAGTTTTGTTCTATGTTTCTAGCAATGGCAGATAGAATGCGAATTTGCATTTCATATTTTCGAAGTTTTCTTTTTGTTCTGCAAACTTAATCCAATGAACTCATTTCTTATTTGAAATATTAATCGATTAAAAGTATTTCTGATTTGTTTTACATTTTTTTTTTATTGCTTGCATTTGCGGGGTATTTTTTAACTCCTTTGTGTCGCTTTTCCCTTCTTAAACGATCAGCTCTAGATCTTGCTTAATTTAGTTAATTATATTAGTTCTGTTACTATTAAAGATTGTCAATTTGTAAAATCCTTGTAGTCATTTGCCTATAAACTCTTGAAGTGGTTAAAAAAAGAATTTTTACTCCTAAGTCTGTTATACGGGCTTTTCTTTAAAATTATTTTACAATCCAGGCATCTAATATTTTTATGTACATTAAACATAAAAAAATTGCCTTGTATGAATCATGGAAACATTTCCTTGCTAATTGGTTTGACAGAAGATATGAACATAATCCTAAAACAACATTCAAATTTGCTCTTAAATTTTTGGAGGAAAAAACCCTTTGAAAAATATTCTCACAAACCCACATAACACACAAACATTTAAAAAAATTGCAATGTATGAATCATGGAAACGTTTTCTTGCTAATTAATTTGCTAGAAGAGATGAACATAATCCTAGAAATACATTCAAATTTGCTCTTAACTTTTTGGAGAAAAAAAATTGAAAAATATTATTATATCCCTCAAGTGAACATGACAAAAAATATACCTACTAACATAAAAAAATTGCCTTGTATGAATCATGGAAACGTTTCCATGCGAATTGGTTCATAAGAAGAGATGATCATAATCCAAGAAATACATTCAAATCTGCTCTTAACTTTTTGGAGAAAAATTATTATATACCACAAATGGCAAATATTGAACCTTATAAAACTTTTTTTGTACCACTAAAGCAAATACATTCTGATATTGCACCTTTGAGTAGAATCATAACTTTCCTAAAAGGTCATTCGTTTAAATGAAGCAATAAAATCCGCTTTCTGCATTCAGAACTGGTATTTCAATTTTGATATAATTTGTACTTGGCTGGACATGAAAAATTTTCTGAAAATAAAATTTCACTTACGGACAAAGGAATTTTCAACAATATAGATTTTTTAATTAAGGTTTAACAATATTTCTGCAAATCAAAGGCTCTAAAATGTAATAGGTCTGAATATACATCTATAAATGTTTCTTAGTATTGAAAAAATCTAATATCACACTTTTACAGTTTAGTAGTTAAAAAAAATGTCTGTATTTATGTTTTTTTTAAATGTTGGAATAAAATATTTGACAAATTAATTTTGAAAGATTTGGAGCAATTAATAAGGTTCTAAATATTTTCACACTGAACTCAAATAATTTTTGATAAATATAAGCCCCTAACGGTAATATTTTATTTATTTTAGATTTTAAATTTTAATAAAGAGTTTTTCGTCAATGCATTCTATTTGGAATGGGTTCAATACGTTTTGTTTATGAAGTATTTTGTACAGATAGTTCGTATTATGTTATTATTTGTTTAGTTAAAATTGTTTAAAATTAAAGTAAATATAAAATTTATCCTTTCATTTATTCACATAAATAATATTATTTTTATTTATGTAAACAAAAATAAACATAAGTCTTCAACATAAAATAAAAAAAGATAATTCACATATGTTTTAAACATTCACATAAAATAGTCAATCCAAATGGAAATCACCATAGAATATTTCAGTCGTTAATCGAATGTCTTTTAATTTCTTAAGCATGAAGAAAAAATAAATGTAAAAATAATATACCGGATCTCAGATTTTTTTCACTTTAAGGATTTAGAAAACTATTTTATGTTTCTCTCTTTGCAAATTATTCACTCTTTTTGTAATAGTATTCATAAGATTTGTGTATCATGAAGATACTACGTTCTTGAGAGATTTCAGAAAAATCCTCAGTGCCTTTTATGACATTACCTTAAGATTTGTTTATATTATTTTAATTTTCTTATTTAATATAAGATAAGTTTACAGAAAAAAACACATCCTATATTAAGATTGGTTACTTATATTAAGTTCAATATTTAAAGAAAAAATATTGCAAAATTTTGGTTTCCCAGTCAAACATCTAAAATCATAAAAATACACATCCAGGAGCAGGATTCGAACCTGCGATCACACAGTGAACCAGCAGTCTTTGACCCTCTAACTTAGAATAACGGCCTCACCGATAATCTTTTCCGTTCAATTCTTCGATCTCGGGTTCTACAAGCTTAATTTGCAAATTAGGATTTTCAAGATTACGCGGACTGACAGGTTTCAACGATTGCTGTAGTTTCTACAGGCTCTTTTTAATTCATCTTCAACTTTATATTTAAGGAAATTCTCATATTTAATCGCTGCGTATGTGGTCATGCAGAGATTCAATGGTCTATTAGTGAGCTGTGTGAAAGAGGTTCAACATATTGATATATCCGAAATCTTGACGGGAACTCGTTTACCTTAGCCAGAGGGTCGTTGAAGGCTGATGCCATAACCACTCGGCCATCCTGGACACGCCGCCAGAAGAGTTTTATCGGAAAATCAAAATTTGCGGATTAATAAAAATTGCCTTTGTGATTATACGTTTATCAAAAATGTATTTTGTCAAATTAAAACATACTGAGTTTTTCTGGATTGGCTTGTAGTTTGAAATTTTTTTGCTAGAAATGGAAAAATTTAATTCTTTTAAAAATATATATATATAAACAAAAGAAAAAATAAGAAATAAAATATAATTTGGTAGTAAAGACGATTGTATTACTGTGATGTCAAATTTGCTTTTGTTAAATTAAAAGTAAAATTTTAAAAAATTCCAAAATAAAGGTTTATTTTTGAGGTTTTTCTTCTCTCTTAGTCAATTTTTTTCAGTACAAATTACTTTTACATACAAGTAAAAATGATTAAAATAGAGAATTGCTTTACTTGACAATTTTTATGCTTCTTTACGAAATTAAATCTTTTACAGTAAAAATAATAAAATTAATAAATATTTTGAAAAAAATTATATAAATTTTTTTCAATTACTTTAAGACCTAAAATAAAAAGTTTTATTCCTACATCAAATTAATTTTATTCGACTTTTTTAATAATAGAAGACAGAAAGGCAATTTGCAATTCAGGATGTTAAAGATTTTTTTTCTGCTGGCCCTCAACCTTAATCTAATTAATCCATAGTTTGCAATACCAATCGCTTAGAAGTATTTATAATCAATTTTACGTTTCATCTGACTGCTTGCATATGAGAAGAATGATTTAACTTCTTTGTATCTCTAATGCCTTCTTGATCGACAAGCTCTAGATTTTCCTCATTATATAGTAGCTGAATATGATAGTCCTCTTTATTGATACGGAGTGCCAATTTGTAAAATTCTTGTATTCCTTTGTATAAAAAATCTTGAAGTGGTTGGAAAAGATTTTTTACTGTTAAGTCTGTTACTCGAGCTTTTATTAAAAATTATTTCACTAGTCAGACATCTAATATTTATCTGTAAATTGAACATAAAAAAATCGCCTTGTATGAATCATGGAAATATTTCTTTGCTAACTGGTTTGCCAGAAGATATGAACATAATCCTTGAAAAACATTCAAATCTGCTCTTAACTTTTTGGAGAAAAAAAAATACTTTGAAAAATATTATTACATCCCACAAGTGGTAATATTTAATCATATAAAACTTTTGTACCACTAAAGCAAATACATTCTGATATTGCTGCTTAGAGTAGAATCATAACTTTCATAAAAGGTCCTTAGTTTAATTAAAACAATAAATATACCGAATTTGCATTTTAATTTTGAAATAATTTCTATTTGGCTGCGAGGGAAAAATTTTCTGAATATAAAATAAGCCTTAAAGCTTACTGGAATTTTCAAGAATATGTTTTTTCAATTAAGGTTGAAGAATATTAATGCAAATCAAAGGCCCTATAATGTAATAGGTCCGAATATACATTTATAAATGTTTATTAGTATAAAAAATTCCAAATATCACACTTTGCGTCAAAACAATTTCTGTATTGAAGTTTTTTTTTTTTTTAATGATGGAATAAAATTTTTGACAAAGTAATCCATAAAGATTTGGTGCAGGTAAATAAGTTTTAAATATTTTCACACTTAACATAAATAATTTTTGATAAATATGAGCCAATAATAATAAATTTTTATTTATAGCAGATTTTAAATTTTAATAAACAATTTTTTGTAAATGCATTCTACATGATCTGAGTTCAATATGTGCTATTTATGTGGTATAGCAGATGGCTCGTATTATGCTATTATTGATTTAAATAAAATTAAGTTAAAAATTAAAGTTAATATTAAATATCTCCGCTAATTCATTGACATCAATATGATTGTTTTTGTTTATGTAAATAAATAAACATAATTCTTAAACATAAAAGAAAAATAAAGATAATTCACATATGTTTTAAACATTCACATAAAATAGTCAATCCAAATGGAAATTACCATAGAATATTTCAGTCATTAATCGAATGTCTTTTAATTTCTTAAGCATGAAGAAAAAATAAATGTAAAAATAATATATGTGAATACATATTTTTTTTAAATTTAAAGATTTAGAAAATTATTTTATGTTTCTCTCTTTACAAATTCTTCACTTTACTTGTAATAATATTCATAAGATTTGTGTATCATGAAGATACTACGTTCTTGAGAGATTTCAGAAAAATTCTCAGTGAATTTTATGACATTATCTTAAGATTTGTTTATATTATTTAAATTTTCTTATTTAATATAAGATTTTACAGAAAAAAAAAAACTCGTCCTATATTAAGGTTTGGTTACTTATCTTATATTAAGTTCAATATTTGAAGAAAAAATAATTGCAAAATCTTGATTCCCCAGCCAAACATCTAAAATCATAAAAATACACATCCAGGAGCAGGATTCGAACCTGCGATCACTCAGTGAACCGGCTGTCTTTGACCCTCTAGCCCAGAATAACGTTCTCAACGATAATCTTTTCGGTTCAATTCTTCGATCTTGGGTTCAACAAGCTTAAATTGCAACTTTGGATTTTCAAGATTACGAGGACTGACAGGTTTCAACGATTGCTGTAGTTTCTACAGGCTCTTTTTAATTCATCTTCAACTTTATTTTTAAGGAAATTCTCAAATTTAATCTCTGCGTATGTGGTCATGCAGAGAGTTAATGGTCTATCTGTGAGCTGTGTGAAAGAGGGTCAACATAGTGATATTCACGAACTCTTGACGGGAACTCGTTTACCTCAGCCAGAGGGTCGTTGAAGGCCGACGCCATAACCACTCGGCCATCCTGGACACTTAACCTGAAGATTTTTAATTCTAATAGTTAGAGGAAGAGAATTTCGCTAGAAGAAATATTGAAGATATTTTCTTACAGTAATGTTTAGTTCAGTTCAACTTCTATTCAATTTTCTCTTAACTTTTTGAAAAAAGTAACATGGTTTATTCTTTTCACTTTTTGTAGAAATTATTATTCGAGGATTTATAAAATAGGTTTTTATGGCTGTACATTTTAAAAATTAATTTTTTATCAGATTAAAACGTACTTAGTTTTACCTTAATAAACCACAGTTTGAAATTAAAATTGATAGAAATATAGAAATTTCACTCTTCAAAAAGCATAAAAATGAACAAAAATGTTCTACACACAAAAAATTAAATATTAATAGGTCGCAAAAAAAGTTATCATTATGTGACATAAAATTTGGATTTCATAAATTAACAGTAAATTAAAAAAAATTGCAAAAAAATTACTATTCATGATTTTCTACTTATATAGTCTAATATTTTTTCCCAACAATTTACTAGCTAACAAGCAAATAAAAATTATTTTTTTAAAAAGTAGCTTTTTTAAATCCCTTTTTATATTTTTTTAATTAAATTTTTTACAGTAAAGATAATAAAACTAAGAAAAAATACATAAATGTATAAAAAATGATTTGAATTATTTTAAATTAAAATATAATATTTGTTTTATTCTTATATGTATCATTAAGTCTTATTCTATGTTTCTAACAATGGCGGTTAGAATGGGAATATGCATTTCATATTTTCGAAGTTTCTTTTTTGATCTGCAAACTTAATCTAATGAACTCATCTCTTATTTGAAATGTTAATCGATTCAAAGTATTTCTAATGTGTTTTACATTTATTTTTATTGCTTGCATTTGAGATGGATATTTTAACTCTTTTGTGTCACTATTCCCTTCTTAAACGATCCGCTCAAGGTCTATCTGAATTTAGTTAATTATATTAGTTCTGTTACTGTTTAAGATTGTCACTTTGTAAAATCCTTGTAGTCATTTGCCTATAAATTTTTTGAAGTGGTTGAAAAAGATTTTTACCCCAAAGTTTGTTATATGATCATTTATTTAAAAATATTTTACTAGTCAGACATCTAATATTTTTTTGTAAATTGAATAAAAAAGTTGCCTGGTGTGAATCATGGAAACATTTAATTGCAAACTGGTTTGCCATAAGTGATGAAAGTATTCCTAGAAATACATTCAAATCTGCTCTTAACTTTTTGGAGAAAAGAATCTTTGAAAAATATTATTATATCCCACAAGTGGCAAAAATTGAACCTTAAAAAACTGTTCATGTACCACTAAAGAAATACATTCTGATGTAGCTCCTTTGAGTAGAATCATCATTTTCCTAAATGGTCACTATTTTAAATGAATCAATAAAAACCGCGTCTTGCATTTTAAATTTGAAATAAGTTGTACTTCACTGGGTACAATGAATTGTTAGCAATACCATTCGCTTGAAAGTATTAATAATATTCTTTACGTTTCTTTTGACTGTTTGCAAATGAGAAGGAATTATTTAATTTCTTTCTATTTAAACATAATCCTTGTAAAAAAATTTGAATCTGATCTTAACTTATTGAAAATAAAAAATTTCGAAAATATTATTATACCCCAAAAGTGGTAAATATTGATCCTTTTGTGGTAGTTTTATTGTACCACGAAAGCCACTACATTCTGATTTTGATCCTTTGAGTAGCTTTCCTAAAAAGTCATTAGTTTAAATGAAGACAAATTTTCTCGCTTAAGGACAAAGGAATTTTCAACAATATAGATTTCTTTTATTAAAGCTTAACAATATTACTGCAAATCAAAGGTCCTAAAATGTATTAGGTCTGAATATACATGTTTAATATTATTAAAAAACTCTGAATATCACTCATTTACAGTTTAGTAGTTAAAAAAATGTCTGTATTGATGTTTTTTTTAAATGTTGGAATTCAATTTTTGACAAAATAATTCTAAAAGAATTAATGCAATTAATAAAGTCAAAAATATTTTCACACTTAACATAAATAAATTTAGGTAAATAGGAGCCCCTAATGACAAATCTTTATTTATTTCAGATTTTAAATTTTCATAAAAAGTTTTTCGTAAATACATTCTATTTCGTCTGGGCTCAATATGTGTTATTTATGAGGTATTTTTTTGCAGATAGTTCATATTATGTTATTATTTGTTTAATTAAAATTAAGTTTAAAATTAAAGTAAATATAAAATATATCCTTTAATTCCTTCACATCAATATGATTGTTTTTGTTTATGTAAATAAAAATAAACATAATTCATAAATAAAAAATAAAAATGAAAATAATTCACATATGTTTTAAACATTCACATAAAATAGTCAATCCAAATGGAAATCACCATAGAATATTTCAGGCGTTAATCGAAAGTCTTTTAATTTCTTAAACATGAAGAAAAATAATATATCAAAATAATATACTGAATCTCAGATTTATTTTCACTTTAAGGATTTAGAAAATTATTTTATGTTTTCTCTCTTTATAAATTCTTCTCTCTTTTCATAATGACATTCTTAAGATTTGTGTATCAATAAGATACTATATTCTTGAGAGATTTCTGAAAAATCAACAGTGCATTTTATGACATTACCTTAAGATTTATTTATATTATTTCAATTTTCTTATTTAATATAAGATAAGTTTAAGGAAAAAAACTTATCCTATATTAAGTTTAGGTTACTTATCTAATATTAAGTAAAATGTTTAAAGAAAAAAAATAATTGTAAAATATTGATTCCTCATCTAAATTCATAAAAATGCACATCCAGGAGCAGGATTCGAACCTGCGATCACTCAGTGAACCGGCAGTCTTTGACCCTCCAGCCCAGAAGAATAGCCTTACTGATAATCTTTTCCATTCAATTCCTCGGTCTCGAGTTCAACCAGCTTAATTTGCAGGTCGGAAATTTCCCGATTATGCGGAAAGACAGGTTTCAATGATTGCTGCATTTCCTACAGTCCTCTCTTTCATTCGATATCTTCAAATTTATTTTTTTTACGGAATTTTCAAATTTAATCTGTGTGTGGTCACGCAGAGATTTTGCGGTTTGTCTAGGAGCTGTGTGAAAGAGGTTCAACACATTGATATTGCCGAACTCTTGACCGGAACACATTTACCTTAGCCAGAGGGTCGTCGAAGGCCGATGCCATAACCACTCGGCCATCCTGGACACTCCACCAGAAGAGTTTTATCGGAAAATCAAAATTTGAGGATGAATAAAAATTGCCTTTCTGATTACAGATTTATCAAAAAAAAAAAAAAAATTGGACAAGTTAAATATACTGAGTTTTTTCTGAATTCTTGTAGTTTAGAAATGTTTTGTTAGAAATGGAGAAAATTTAATCCTTTAAAATTGTATATAAACAAAAATGTTCGACAAAAAAAATAATATCTTATTTGGCCATAAAAACTATTATATTTGTGTGATGTATAATTTGTGTTTCCTAAATTAAAGGTAATGTTTTAAAAAAATTTAAAAAATAAAGGCCTACTTTTGATGATTTTCTTCAGTCTTAGTCAAATTTTTTCCCGAACAAATTACTTTTACATACAAGTAAAAATGATTAAAATAAAGAAATTCTTTACTTGACCACTTTTATGTTTCTTCATGAAATTAAATATCTTTGAATAAAAATAACAAAATTTAAAGCAAATTATAGAAATTTGTTTCCATTTTTTTAGACTTAAAAAATTTATATAAAATTATTATTATCAAATTAATTTTATTTCACGTTTCTAATAATAGAAGACAGAAAGGAAATGTGTAATCCAGGCTTTGAAAGGGTTTTTTTTCTGGTCCTCAATCTTAATCTAATGAACCCCCATACCAATCGCTTAAAAGTATTTATAATATTTTTTCACCTTACTGTTTGCATATGTGAAAACATTATTTAATTTCTTTGTATCTCTAATCCCTTCTTAAACAACCAGCTCTAGATTTTACTTATTATATAAGAGTTGATTATGTTAATTATGTTACTGTTGTGGATTGAAAAATTTGTAAAATCTGTGTAGTCATTTACCTTAAAATTCTTGACTGGCTGAGAAAGAATTTTTATTCGTAAGTCTGATACAAGAACTTTTATTAAAAATTATATTACTAATCAGACAGCTAATATTTTTTTTGTAAATTAAATATACAAAAAAATGCCTTGGAGTAAACATAGAAACGTTTCGTTGCCTATTGATAAAAAAATGGCATTAATGTCATTTTCTAAGCAATTGAAGCACTGCATTATTTTAAAATTGTTTCATGATGTATGCTTAATTCGTTCATAAATTCCATACTAAGTGAGCAGTATAAAATTTCGTGATAAAAGTCATTTTCTTTCTTCAAATGAAAGATTGATTTAAGTGATTTTATGTATAAGTATTGTCAATCGTTATCTATATTAAATTATGCAACTTTTAGATTTCTGTCATTTAAAGGCACTCGTTTGCTATTATAGAATAAAATAATCCTAGTAAAAGTTAATCTTTAAATCTCTTATTACCATATTGAAAATAAAACCATAAGAGGTAAATATTGGTCCTTTAGTGGTACTTTTTTTGTACCACTAAAGCAATTATATTCTAATTTTGATCTATCGGGTAGAATCATAACTTATCTAAAAGATCTTTAGTTTAAATGAAGCAACAAAAACATCTTCTTACATTTAGAACTTGCAATCCAATTTTGAAATAATTTTTACTTGACTGAGTACGCAAAGTTTCTTAAAATAAAACTGGTATTAAATCCAAACGTAATTTTCGAAAATATAGCTTTATTTCATTCCGATTTAAAAATATTACTGCAAATAACAAGCCTTAAATTGTGATTAGACTGAATCGCTTTAGTATCGTAGATAGACTCATCTTGTTATAAGATCTCAAAACACTGCTAGAAAAATTCATCAAGATGTGACCTAGCTAAGTTCTTTTCTTCTAACTATGAGTTATAAACCTGCATTGTGTCCAGGATGGTCCAGTGGTTATGGCATCGGCCTTCAGCGACCCTCTGGCTAAGGTAAATGAGCTCCCTTCATGATTATCTCAATATCACATAGGTCTTATTTGAGCCTCTTTCACACTTATCGCTCTAAGAACACAGAATTTCTTCAAGATCATGTATAAAACAAGTAAATCCAAGAATTCCCTTAAAAAATTGAACGAGGGGATATCGAATTGAAGCGAGCCTGTAGGAAATACAGCAATCGTTGAAACCTGTCTGTCCGAATAGTTGCAAACCCGCTGGTCTACAGATTTACCTGGTTAAGTTCGAATCGCATTATTGAACGGAAAAGATAATAGGTGCCAACCTATTATCTTTTCCGCTCTAAGATTGCCGATTCGCTGAGTGAACGCAGGTTCGAATCCTGCTTCTAGATGTGCTGTTTTTA
>JAPMOQ010039601.1:306032-326068 GCA_026543055.1 Argiope trifasciata
AAGCATATTTCAGTTTACAGGCTGACAAACATATTAACGAAAATAATTAAAAAATACAATGACAAAAATATACAAAATTCAGAATGTGATTTTTGAGATTATAATTGTTGTTTTGTGTGAAATCTTGGTTTCAATCGACCTGTAAAAAACCCTCCCAAAACACACACTTGGTTTTCTAGTACATATGTATTAACAACATTATACAAAATTTTTGTCAAAAAAATGCCAAAGTTAGACATTTAATAGGCTCTTTCGTGAAGATCTATGTTATAAGATTAATGATTATATTTTCTCGTTAAATTAATTAATTCATTTCGGTGTGTATGCTGAAATTTATTCATACTTGTAAGCTTTAAAATATTAATAACTCCCATAATCTCTTTCTTTTTAAATACTGCATTTATAATAATTCTAATAAGTCAATTTAATTTAGAATATGATTTCTCGATACATAAATTTTCACAATAAAGAAATATGCAAAACTCAAATAATTCTACGAAATCAAAGTATACTAAATAATCGAAATTATACTTGATATATTCAGATCACTGTATAGCTAAAATGTGGATTGATTCGTAAGCCTTGGAATTTCAGAGTGCTATGGATAAGGCACATGACGATTATGTAATTTTAGAAAAGAAAGGAGGGGGATAAAACCTTTTCTACTTGATTTTATATTCGTAATAAATGTTGAATAGTATTTACTTACAACGTATTCAAATGTCTTAGTTCTGGAAAATCGGATTTCTGAAGGATGTGAAGCTTATTGCCAGATAAGTCCCTGAAAATGTGCAAAGAAATTAATGTTAAAAATATATTACAGTTGAACACATAAATAATATAATTAAATAAGTAATAAATTTGAATATATTAACAATACATTACTTTCTTTTTAATATTCTATTTAAGGCATCCGACTACGCTCGAAGGAAATTTTTTGAAAAATTGAATTCTTAAAAAAATATTTAAAACTACGGATTTTAGATGTATTGTTAATTATGATTCAAAATACTATTAATACCTCAAACTTATTTGAAAATATAATATATTTTGAGAAATAAGAAAAATTGTTGCAAATTTTAATGTAATTTAACCAAAAGGGTTCACACTGTACAAAATAATTGTAAAGCTGCAATCCTATTTTGCTTTGTACACAAGTTATACAATATAATAGTGAATGAAATGAACCAAAATCTAAGAAACATTTTAATATGCAAAGAAGTTATGGGTAAAATTACACGTATATATGGATTTTTCCGATAAATTCACAACTTATTATTTCTAAAAATACCTATATAAGAAAAATGTATTACACCCACAATAAAACGCTTTTTTTCCATTTAATTATCAACGTTGTTTAAAGCACACGCTGACACTTTTATGTAAATATCTCTATTAGTGTTTGGGATATCATGTTAACGATGGAGATTTTTTATGAAAATTAAAGTTTTGAAAAAACTGAAATTAAAGACAAATTTTAACTGAAAAATATGAGACCCTGGATGATAGAACAGGTTTACCTTTTCCTAAAAAAGATGAACAGTGTTGGAATGAAATAACATTATAAGAATAATATTATAAGAAATAAAATAAAAAATCGCCAATGTTGTAGAAAACGAGTGTTTTTAACGTAGTCGGACACCTTAAAACAATTCACATTAATTTTTCTTAATGTTCTCTTTTATTTATAACAGAATGTAGTTGAAATTTTGTTTTCTTTGAAAGTGCTAAAAACGAAAGAGAAGCTATCACAAATGCTTAATTAACTCAGATCACTGTCAAGAATTTAATAAAATATATTAAAAATCGATTATCAATCAGATTTGTTATTGATGTAGTAACATTCAGAGACCCACATTGAAACAAAATCATGCATCAAAATCGAACAACATCATTATATCAAATACTCACTAAATCATAGATTAGTTTATTTTACATACTCTCATTACACTTTATTTTTCAAAGCAATATATTGTAGTGAAGCAATTAGATGTAAAAATTTTATTCTATACTTTTTTTATTCTATAGTGAATGCCACTTATTGTGATTATAGTTAGTGTTATCATTTATTATACATTGTCAAAATTCTCTTATTATTAAAGCAATGTATTGAAATATACACGAGAATATTCGTTTTATGTGATCATTTCATCGTTTATTGCTATGTGTTTAGGAATAAAAAGTGTGCCAATTTTTCGTTTTCAACCAGCATTAACAATTTTCATTTGTGTAATTTTTCTCTTCACTTGTAAGGAAACTTCTTGAATCCCATGGGATTTGTTTTACATTCTTTTATATCGACTAGAGCGATCTCAATTGATTTATAAAACATATAAATTACAAGGTGTGCTTTGAAGTTTTAAAAGTAGTAAACCACTGCTCGCCACAATTGAATAATAAGAGAAAAATGAATTTAAAAATATGAATCTAGAAGAGAAAAATGGAATTCTTAATAGGTGTGAAATCTTACCCAAAATGAATCAAATCAAAATTGTGGCATAGTGAAAGTTTTTACAGATTCTTTTTTGTAAAATTTTGTGTTTTATAAGTTGAAATAATAAATGTAAATGACTATGTCAGTGAATAACATTTCAAAGCGTACGTTTCAACGAAGCAGAAATGTGTCAATCTCTATAAATTCTGAAATACAGCATACAACAGTATTCAGCAAATCAAAAACAAAATGCCACCAGTATTAAGTGAACTGCTTTGTTAGTGTTCAGGAGGAATATATACGCATTGAATACTGTAAAATGATGCTTTGTGCAAGGAATATTCCCAAAAACACGGAGAATAAGAGAAAAAGCACAGATAACATTTGCAGAAAGAACAATGTTTACAGACAGCACAATAAAGCAAAAAATCGCTGTACAGGAAACAAAATTATACATTGGGAAACAATTTAAGAGCTCTCTCAGCGATACAAAATTTCAATGATAAAATTAATCCCGCTTCTTCTTGTAAAATCTTCTGATAAGACATGATATTACAAGGAATTCCTACAACAATTTCCAAACATCTGTTTCTTATAGAGATATGGGTATAATTTTTGTATTTTTAAACGAATAATTATCGCCAAGTTGGAGAATAGTCATCATGCTCATTGGCAAATCAGGAGTCAATGATCTAACATCTACCCAGTATCCCCAGTAGATATATCCCCTTTTTTATTATAATGCAGCATTGAAACGCTGCCTCTGAGTCTCTATAGCCGAATGGTTATAACACTGGTTTCGTAGTCAAGTGATCATGAGTTCGAATCCCTGTCGATTCAAAATTTATGTTCACCTTTTTCTATGATTTGTTTCTCCGTTACTTCGTGTACCAGAAGATTCTGGACCTTCCTTTAGGTCTTATTCTTAATGTCTCTAGAAAAGTATTCTGGAACTTTCCCTGCTGGTATAAAAGCCGAAGATTTCTTAATAATATAATAACTATAATATAACTCTAACATAACAGGAAAGCTGTCTTGTAGATTTGTAACGATATCATAATTCTTGAGGTGCAGTTTGGATCATGGGTTAATTAAGCTTAGTTATCTTAATGTCGTTATATTCTATATAACAGAGGATCTCCAAAATTTGAATTAAGATTACGAAGACGACCCCACACTCGCTTTGAATCTCATGGTCATATTAATGGTAATTTTTAATATCTTCATATATCTGAAAAATTAATGGTAAACTCCTTCTTTTAATAATCATAAGCAAGCTACACATGTACATTTTAGCCAATAATGGTTTTTAAAAAATCTAAGCAGCCAAATTTTTTGTGTGTGGGAAAGGATTCAGTTCTTCCAATCTGCAGTAAAGAAGTTTCAAATTTCATAGAAACTATGATTATTATTGAAGTAGATATTCTTAGAGAAAGATTTTTGACTTTTATCTTTTTGCCAGAATTTTTAACGTAATATCGTTTTCGTCTTTCATATTGAAGGCTGAATTCTTTTTAAAGCTTCTTTATCGCAATTGAAACAATTTGACAGTTTCTGAGAACATTTTAGCACTTCAATAGATATTACTTTAAATCTCCCGCTTTTTTAAAAAAAATATTTTCTATCTTTAAAATCCGATGAAAGCTTTTTTACATTTTTAGCACTCTACATATACTAACTGATTTTTGCTATCTTACTCACATTTTTACCAAAACTCTAAAAGAGTAGAATGAAGCTTTTAGAAGTAATTGACTAAATATAATCAATTGGAAAGAAAGAAATCAGATTTACTACAATCCTTCTCTGAGGAATATGGATTGCTAAAAGTGAATAACAATAAAATAACGGAATGCAATTTTCTGAATTTGTTACGAGATTTAAATTTTATTAACTTTCTTTGTTTCACTCCTGAGTTGCCCTAAAAAACTTTACGTCGCATGTCTTTAAGTTTAATAATATCTTTTTAGTTAGATAAAAAATTTTGTCTCTTAAAAATTTCATGCATTTAGAAAATAATAATTGTGAACTGATGGGCTTTTTTCTGCCTTTAGTCTCATTTTAATGGGGACAATGAATTCTGTTAATGAAGTTTAAGAAATACAAACTGGATAGTTTCATGTAAAAGCTACCTTTTAGACAGGTATAACTTCTTAATGTAATAAAGTTTTTGAAAAGGTTAGAATTAAATAAATTGTCAATGATACAATAGAAAAAAATTGCTCTCATTAGATTTCAGTTTAATATAGACAAAATTTAAAGTAATTCTGAAAAAAAGGGCTTTAATGGACATTGTTCTCATTTTAGATAAGCATAATTTGATATAGTTCACTAGGAAGTTATCCCTAAAAGGTCCACCGAAATTCTCTGAAATTAATTAAATTTATTAAGAATTTGAAAGTTTCTGTGTTTGTTCTTCTGGTAAAATTTTAGTCTTTTATAAAATACTTTTTATTTGCCCACTCCAGTTCAAATACATTTTTCAAACTTTTAGTGAATGACACTCGATTTTAATACAGTTTTTTTTTCAGATATTAATTAGTTAGTTTCATTTCATTTCTAATACTTTAAATATAGTATTAACAGTTTATAATGAAAAAAGAAAACATTAGGCAGTAGCTCAAACGGTAAATTGAGGGGATTTCAGTATTTTTCACGGGATGGTGAAGATTGCTAGTTCAGTTCTTGCGAAGATATTTAGCAGGGGGAATAAATAACTTAGAGGCGAAGTGAGTAGATCACTGGAAAAAAAATCTTTTGCCACTTAATATTCTGATTCTGTCATATGTATATACATATTTATATTAATTGTAATTATTTAACAAAAAGTTTCTAAAATAAAAAAGTTTCTTTTTTGACCGAAATAGTAATTGCCTTTAAATTTTTTTATTACTTATTTATCTTATTATTAATTTTTGATTCCTTATGCATTTAAAAAGAATATATTATTGAGAATGTTTTAGAAGCAGTTTATCTAGATTTTTTATAAGCTTTTTTTAAATTTTCATAAACAATATCTCGTTTCTCATTCTTAGAAGTGCAATTTAGATTAGTAGTGGATAATAATACCGAAGGATATTTCAGCTTTGTAAAATTTCTGATAAATTCTATTTGTTGAAATAAATACCAATTGTAACCGTAAATGTTTTCTTCGGCCCTCTATCGGCCGTTGCCATGAACAATGAGTCTATGTCTTGGAAGCGAGCGTAAAGCATGATGTAGTCCCCGAGTATTTTTTTAATGCATATATGTTAAATGTTATTGTCCTAAATAGTTTTGTCCCCATGTAAATCATGTCCTTTAATGTCATTAAATATATTTTAACTTAATTGGCACCATTTATTGATTTTAGAATAGAAATGAAAGAATTAAAATTTTGGCGCCCTTTCGGTTACAAAACTTATTTGATTTTCTAATGACTTTACTTATAAATTATAATTTGAATAAACTGTAATATATATGTAGATATAATTAAGCAGAATAAATGGATTAATTAAGGGCTCAAAGGAAAAAAATAAATTCACATAATAAAAAAAAGCATTTAAACACACAGTAATAACTATTTTTGGTGCATCAGTTCTATAAAACATAAACTGTATAAAAATAATTCCCCAAAAAACTCATTACACTTACAGTTCTTGTACATTTTGAGGTAGAAGCAGTGGAACTTTGCGTAGATTTCTGTGATTGCAATAAAGGCTCTTTTTGGAGCAGTTGCATTCGTTTGGCGATGTGCGCAATTCTGAAAGAATAAGTCAATAAAACTGTTATCAAAGTAATTTATACATGAAAAGACAAATTATGAATAAAGAAAAAAGTTATTAATTGTTTTTTCATAAATATCTCTATTTTCATAAATATCAAATAAATATATCTATTTTCATAAATATCAAATAAATATCTTTATTTTTAGAATTATCTTAAAATATCAAAAAGGATCCGTCATCAGCAATTATTGCTAATAATCATTCAAACGGTTGATTGATAATTTTTATAGATTTTAAATTTTTTCAGGTTTCTTTGTCTAAGATTCTAAGTATACAACTTTCTTTGGTTAAAGATATTGTTATAGAAATTCTCAATATAGGTGATGTCAGATACAAGTATCACTGACGATTGTTTTGGTATATTACATGCTGTCAAAAAAAAAAAGAAATTAAAATTTGTAATATACCAAAAAAGAAATGTAAGATCATGCTTTTTCTTTCTGCATTAATTGTTAATATTTATTGTGTTTTCTAATTTCCAAAGTACCCTATACTTCATTTTTAAAACAGTGCTTTGCAGATAGTTTAGCTACACTTATTTTTTCTTTCGAACTTTTATAAAGTATTTTTAAACCAGTAATCATTTTCATTGTTTTTTTCAACTTTTGATAAAGTTGTTATAACCAGTGAGGAAGATATTCAAATTTCATTGTCGAATTTATATCCACATGCATGAATATTTTACTAGTGAATATATTTCTGAAATTTTATTTGATGCCCGAATTTGTATTTACGCGCTAAAATTTATTTTTATTTCTAATCTTTATCTAATCCTCAATGAAACATTTACTTCATTGAAAAAAAAATGCATTTTAGATTGATTAGTTATACTTGTTTTTCCTTCGAACTTTTTTTATTCTTTTTTGAACCCATTATCATTTTCATTAATTTGTTTGTTTGTTTTTCATTTGGTTGTTTTTAATGTCGTTTCTGTAATAAAAAAGAAAGAAATTCTCTTTTAATATTTGAATTTGCATTCAAATTCAAGAATATTTTACTTTTGAATATATTTCTAAAAATATCTTTGGTGTTTCAATATTTTTTTTTCTCAATTGTGAAACTATAAATAAAACTGTTAACATTTCCATTACAGAAATTGACATGTTTACATATAAGAATATGTGTTAAAAAGAATAAATAAAATAATATATAATCTTAAATATTTATATGTTTTATTTAGTACAAATACAAATGATCGAATTTACTAACTCAGTTATGATTTCTCAATAAAGCGATTTTTGACGTTTTTCTACTTTACAAACTTGCTCGAATGTCACAAGGAGCTAAACTAGTTGAAAGAGTTTTCAAAAATGAAATAAGTATAGAATTTAATTGACGAAACTATTCGTAGAAAAATAGTTACTAAGTATAAAACCAAAAAACCCCTCTAAAATTTTGCTTGACGATACATTTCGGCCAAAACTTTTTAGTTCAATTAGAAGTTTCAGAAAGAGTTGGCGAAAACATGCTGAGATAAAGGACTTTTTGGAGAAAAAAAAAAGATTTTCGTTTTCAAGAGATGTAACACCATCACAAAAAGGTTTCTAAGGAAATAAATCATCATAAAAGTAGTAGTCTGCTGTAAAAGAATAAAATAAATTAAATTATTTGATTTTTTTAAGTCCATTTCTTGAAATAAACGGATGGTATTGCATTATAAGAAATTTAAGTACTAACTCAATAACTCAATTTCTCAACAATTTTTAGAATACAGATGATTTTTATCTTTGAATCGTGTGGGAGTTTTAATTTCTTTCCTATATTTTTATATTATTACTGTGGTTACCTGAGATAATAATTTAAAAATGTTCAGAAGTTAATTATATTCAAACGTTTCTGATGTTCTTATTCTGCGATATATTATTCTAACATAAAAAGTCTTTCTTCTAAATTATCTAGTTGATATTGCAATGAAATTTAAAGACTTTTCATAATATATACATTTTTATTTCTGTTGCGATAGCTCAGAAAATCCGGATCTTTCTTAATTTCATTTTAAAATGACTATAAAAAATTAATTGTGATTTTACTTTATTATGCAAGCCTACGTAAGGTAAAAGTGGGGTCAGGTAATTTGTCTTTGTAAATGCTTGTATCAATGCTGGTTGGTATTCGTGAAGGTAATATTGTTTATCGTAAGTCATATCGCCATAAGATGGATCTCTGTAGATCGTATCGTTTCTCATATATTTACAAAAACAGCATATCCACATTTTAAAGTGATTTTAAGAAAAAAATAGCTAGAATTATAATTAATTAAAATTTAATTTAATAGGTGCATTTTTTCGGAAAAATGCTCTAAACTATTATTGCATTAAAATAGTTTCTGCCCATCGATATTTTTTTTGAAAAAAAAAAAAAAACTGTTTTATTAATTATACCAAACAAAAGTGCAGAGCAATTGTGTTCTTGAATTGGGGTAAATTCTTAAACGTATTGTTTGGTTTAATTTTCAATAGTAAGTTCCAATATTGAGACTATATTCAAATTGAAATCATTACTTATTGAACTAATAATAGTGCGATTTTTTTTAACGGCTGAAAGCGACGAAAAATCAAATGATTTTCTTTGCAAGTTGCGCTGTTTCCATTACAAATGAAAAAGTGAAGTAACAATACCTCGATAAAGAGTGTATGATTAGAATATTGATTGCCCTGATATTTTAATAATAGTGTGATAAAATAACGTAATTTAATGTATTCCCAAATTCCATGATTTAAATTGTTTTATTGAATGTTTTAGGAATATTACTATGTGAAAAGTATTTGAATTAACAATCAATTTCAGCATATGAAGATTTGAATTTGCTATTTATTCTTCTATTTTATTATTTAGTTTTAGATTTATTTACATTATCGTATTTTAATCTTCAAATAACTTAAATACTAGTGATTCTTTTTTCATGGTATTTTAATTTTTCTTTAATTTTATTTCATCATTCCTAAAATTATCCATTTTTCATATGATGTACATTTATTGTATGCTACTACATAAAAATGATTCTATACATGTTGATAAGGCAATTTGTACAACATTATGTGAAGAAGTTGTTAACAGAAAAACTCATTTAAGATAATAACCCGTTAACCAATATGTTAAGTTCAAGAATTACATTGATGCACATTTATTGTATAGTGCGACTACTTAATAAAGATTCTGTACTTGTGTATAAGGCTGTTTGTAATTTCATATATGAAGAAGTTATTAATAGAAAAACTCATTTAAAATACAAATATGCAAAGCTCGAAAATTACACTATACATCTATTGTATTGTGCAACTACTTAATAAATGATCCTGTACACTTTTATTACACAGTTTGTACTTTAATATATGAAAAAGTTATTAATAGAAAAACTCATATGATACAAATATGTAATGTTTGATAATAGTTGCACATTTTTTGTTGTGCTACTACTTAATAAATGATTCTATACAGATTGATAAGACAGTTTGTACTTTAATATATGAGAAATTTATTAATAGAAAGGCCCATTTAAGATACAAATATGTAAAGTTCTAGAATTACTTGGCTGTTGTTAATCGAATTTTATTTTAAACTTGTCAAGTAGAAAACTCTTAAGTTAATGTTCATTTTTCAAGAAATGAAAGGGAACGTCTGAAGAATAAAAATACCCTCAAGAAACTCTTCTGTCAATATAATCCGTATGATTAATGTATTATATAAAATTATCATGAAGTTTTATTGTATTATGGATCCTGTGTAACAACATCCGTTTTCGTAAGTTATTGTTACATCACAATTTATCATTAGAGTTTAAAAAGAAAAACTTTAAGCGAAATTGCGTAATAAATGATCACAAGACGGTTTCTAAGAGTACAATGTATACGTGTATTTGACAGAAAGTAACAGAAGTTTCGTCTTTCAGTAGTTCGCCTGTAAAAACATTTTTCTCTGCTTTTTCAGGTTTTATGTCTTTGGTCTTCATTTTAACTAGAAATTTCTTTTGTAATCTTCAAAATAGTTTTTCCAAAATGAATTGTAGTTTTCAGAGAAAACAAACTTTAATGGTACTGAAAATGATAGTAAATCTTTTATCAGAAATCGAGTTAGTTGCTATATAATCTTCTCTGCTCTTCCTGTTAAGGTTTGTTTGTATTTTGTGGTTTTTATAAAATACGCTTGTTAAGCATCACTGCCAAAAAGACCAGATATCTTAAAATGAACCAAAAACATCAAAATAAACAGAAAACTTGAAAAGATATATAAATCATTAAAAGTCTTAAAAGACATTTTCTTCCTATTCAAATCTTCAGCATAGAGACTGAAAATTAATAAAAGATAGTTTTGCAGTATTTAAATATGAATTGCAACATTATGGAAACAAGTAATATATTAAATTTTTTATTCAATTCCTACTTATTTTCTCATATTATATATATATATATATATATATATATATATATATATATATATGTGTGTGTGTGTGTGTGTGTGTGTGTGTGTGTGTGTGTGTGTGTGTGTGTGTTTAGTCAGGAATTAAAATAAATAAATTATAAAGTATTAGAAAAAATTGATATATAAATAACCTTGATCCGATATAAACTAGGAAAATCTACTTAAAGAGGTAACAAAGATTATTATTATAGATTATAAAGTCTTCAAACTCTTGATGAATTCTTCAAAAAATCACTCGGGATAAATTCAGAATCTTTTTGAATCCAAAAATATTCCTATAATATGACTAACTGATAAACATAACAGAATCCATTCATTCTTATCAGGATTCAGTGCGAAAAAGTAAAATAAAAATGACTCCTGCAGAGATGATTCAATAAGAAAGTAAGAATGGTAATAATCCACAAAAAGTTTACAAGGCAAAGGTACAATGCTTTTTTAACAATAGACCAGAATAGAAATGGTCATTATGTAGCGGTCATTTCTCTACCTTATCATCAAACCTGTTGAGGCATTTATTACACCGCTGGAAACAATTGTTTCACCCGGTAATAATCAGGTTCCAGGCCAGTGAGCCAGCTCTCGGCACCTTTTTGAACAACAGCTCCTGATATGAACCTTGTTTCGGATAAGTATTTTTCGAAGTCGGGAAGAGGAAATGGTCACTGGGAGCCTGTGTGTGTTTCGGGAAGACTCCAGAAATCTTACTTAAACATTTTCAATACCCGCTTTAAAAGAACGACACTATTTTGACACTTGTTGTCTACCCATTGCTTCATCCCCCTTAAAATTCAACGATTTGTCTGTGAATATCCAAGGGGGGCACATTCTTGACCGCGAGCCTCTTTTCTAGACGCCATTACTATCGCTGTTTGAGGTCTCTATACTATCAGTTTCTCCTCGAACGACCGGTCTTAGCAACTGGAGTCATCTGTCCTCATTCTGAGAATCAATATTCCCATCCACAGTTTTTAATTTCCAAATACTGCTGCTTGTCATCTTTTTTGGATCACCCCTCTTATTATATATTTCAGAATGTCACAAGAAATTTAAATGAATGATATCATTATCCCATCATTATAATGTATTTAAAGACCTTTTTCTTCATTTCAAATCTAGAAATATCGAGTCAAGAGCTTTCTAGGTTGTTGTTTTCAAATTTAAATAATTCCTATGTTTGAGACACGAATCAACATGTTATCATTAAATTCTACGGCAAAATGAGGAGCTTTTAAAATTTGAACACATCAAATTTATTTTCACGCAAAATACATTAAGTGTTTACTAAATCAATGTAAAACCTTCTCTCTAAATTATAATGGATGCACTTGAAATAGCATAGACCTGAAGTTTCAACAATATTTTGGAAATCGATCAAAAATTAGTTCCATTAATTAAAACTTGAAACTATCCATTGTATTTTTATTTTAAAGTATCCTAAGTATGTGAAATCATAATTATAGTCATAATGATGAGCTTCCTATCTTAATCGACTTTGGTTCAATATCCCATTTTTAGCAAAGGTTTCTATTTCAGAGAAAACTATAATTATACACGCTTTGAGTTATATTATTAGATTAAATATTATAATCAAACCGAAGTTTGAGAATTGTCAAATGTCAATATATGTTAATGTGAACACATGTGTGGGCGTAGGTGTTAGCTCCCTCTAGAATAAACTATTAGATTTAGATCTTTCAAACGGAGATTTTTAATATTTTTGCTAAGAAATTTTAAATTTTTTAATAGAATATTGATTAATTGAAAATTAAATAAAATTTTGCAAATTTTTCACCACAGCTTAAAATAATATTACTGTACAAAATCTATTTTTACAATAATTTTAAAATTTAAAGGATTATTTTTATTTATATTAATATTTTGACAATGGAAGATGTCAGAAAAATGTTACTTAATTATCAGCAATCGATTTTATTTTATAGCGAAATTCAAATCCTTTTCTTATTTTTTTCCCCAAATAATCAATCGGGGGGGGGTGACTTTCTTCCGAAGTCGAAATATAAAATCTAAACGTTTGATTTAATAGCTGTCTAGTCGTGTAATAGGGAATAAGTAAGTAAAGTGATAGAAGGATTCAAATTGGAAAAAGAATAGTATTTTAATGTATGTCCCAATTTGATACTTTCAGTTTTTTTTCTTTCAGGGAATTATGGGAATTAAACTATGCTTAGGAGATTCAATGCAAATAAAAAACAACCCAGATGTCCTACAGAACAACCTATACCAAGTCTGGAATACTATTGAAAATTATCAATTTTCTAATGAACTTCGAAAAAAACATTTTAAATTATAAACTTTTCCGAAACTATTCGTTAAATTAAATATTAAAAAAATTAAAATTGTTAATAACGCATATAAGTACTTGTAAATTTTGATGGATCTTATACAATTACTTGGTATTTAAATAGGATCGACTCATACAAACTGGCTACAGAGTGTTATCAGAGTCAATCAATGAATCAATCAATGAGTGTTATCAGTAATCAATGAAACTATAAAGATTTAGAAAAATAATGCATTTCAAAAATTTTAAAAGAATAAGAAAATCAAACAGGATAATGATTCAAAAAAATATTCGCTGATTCTTTAGAGTAATTCTTCTAAACAAAACTTACCGCATCCTGACATGTTTTTTTCTCTGTCTGCATCAGGCCTTTTCTTGAACAGGTGGTCAAATAGATTTTTCCGGTTGTGGTCCTCTGTAAAGTAAAAATAGTTTGACTCATCGATATATGTAGCATTATTTAATAATATAATTTTCATTATAAATTATCACATTACTCTTTTAGAAACAATTCATTTTTCATTTCTATTGCCAATTAAAGGCATCTTTTCATTCAGCATTGTAGATAATTTATGGTTTAAAAAAGTTACTTATTAAAGAAATTTATCTAAAGTTATTGTTTTTAATAACACACGTTATTAGCAAGCTGGCTGACTAAAGAGTCGGCGATTAAACTCGAATTGTTTGCGACTCTTGATTTTTTAGTAGCGACATCTAGGATCAAGAGTACGAGTTAGTTACTCACGCGTCTCAACACTTCTTCTGGGGTGGGCTTCATTCATACATTTCTTTCACTCATCCACAGATCGTCATTTAGACCTGTATCTGAGAAGGATTGCCTCTGCTCCTTTACTCCTCACCCAGTGGTGTTACTCTCGACATGGAGGACTTTGTGACCACGACAGATTTATATATTCGCCAGCCACCTGAGATTCTTCAGCTGGCGGATTTGAATTCGCATTCCGAGGGAAGCGAATCCAACGTCCTATCAACCAGGCTACCCCAGGTATTAATCTAAAGTAATTTTTAAAAAATTTTTCAAGATGAAAAATATATAATTGTATGCATAAGTATTGTTATGGTTTACAAAATTTCCTTCAAGATTTGATATATTTGAGCCAATGTATTTTGAATTTTATCACGTTTGCACGTTTCAAAAGTTATAGACAATAGATGATCAACTCTGGTTATTAATTTGGCGCGAAATTTGGTTAGCTCTCTTTTTTCACCTGCTATTATAATATAGATGAAAAATATGTGTAACTAATCCCATTCATCAACCCTTCCTTGTTCTACCGCTATTATTTCAAATTATTTCGCTATTATTTCAAACGACCGGACAGACATAATTGCCTTGAAGGGATTGCAATTCAATATTTGATAGAAATCTACAAATTTGGTGACAACATATCCCATTTCACTCATCTATTTCAAAGTTTTTTTTTTTTAGTTATCTTTGTCTGAGACAAATGGACTTTTTTCCAAAGATGTGTTTTCGGATTTATGGAGGTCTGAAACGTAACGATTCGTCAAAATTTTCGAATTCGGATTTTTTTTAAAGATTACAACTCTTTCTTTTTGATTCGCATACAAGAAATGGAAAACAATGTAAGAAAAATTTATAAGGAATAAATGGTTAGGAGAAAATCTTCCTTTAAAGATATTCATAATCTAAATATTACCATTTGGACTTAACTTAATTACTGATGTTGATCTCGATAATGACTTCCATGTACGATCCTATGTTTTTGTTTGTAAGATTTAATGCACAGTCGTAATTCAAAATAAAAATAAAGTAACGTCTTGGTTAAATTCATATTCATTTGGATCTATTTGCTTTGGATTGCTAAATATTGTAATATTCGTATTATTATAGAGCTTTGAAGATATCTTTATGCATAAAACGTTGACTTACGTGACACAAAGTTTATTACTAAATGTCGAATGGCAACAGTCCTATTTAACCAAAATGTCACACACATTTTAGATTCAGACTGTGCTAATTGAACATTTTTACAGCTAAAAACATTTCGCTGAATTAATTAATGGAACCTCAAAATATTATTGAAATTCCTCTAAAAGACGATATAAAAGAAATCAAGAAATAGGCTTCAAAAATTTTTCAATGAAATGCAAATATAGCATTAACCATTTCCAGATATGAAAGCTAGATAAGCGTTAAGATTAATATACCCTTTCGGGCCAAGCACGCCAAAAACATGCCGATCGTTGAAAACTTTCTAAACATATGCAGTCCTGGCTGTATATTAGAAACGTTAGGAAACAATTTTTAAAGTTGCAATAGAAATTTTGACGATCATATTTGGCAAGAAATCACTCCAAAAATTTCAATTTCGGAGCAGGTTTATTAATTTTAAAACTAGCCGTAATCGTTGCTTATGGAAATTGATAGTCATATTTTCCGGAACAATGATCTGATGAAAAAGTTTTATGTATTGTCTTAATATTTTTAAAAGGATACCTTTTTAAGGACATAAATTTTATTTCTGTACTTTTTTTAACTTCATTAATTCAGTTTGATAAACTATCTGAAACAGTATTTTTGAATGCAATGATGGAATTCAAGTAATACATTGAAATATTCAATTTTTTGTTTGCCTGTCATTAAGTCCATAGAAGAATTGTATTTATACTTTTATTTCGTAATATATACATTTGTAAATTGCAGCAACTTGTTTTACTTGAATTCCTGTTTTAGTCGTATCAAATTATAAGACGAAATGTTTTGAAAGAAATGTATCCTATATTAATAATTTAGTAGACTAAAAAATCAATAATCTAGCCGAACAAACTAATCCCCTAAGGCGGCTAGTTTTGGCTGAAAAAAAATTAAATTTCTGAAATGCTTTTATAAAGACCTCTTAGAAGTAATTTTTTGCAAAATTTTACTCTTTGAATTATAGTTAAAAATACTTGACAAATAACAAAAAATTATACTCCTGAACTTGAAAATCGATTGAAGATAAAATGAAATGCAGTTTTGTCTGATTATGTATAAAATTTCAATAGTTGTTTGTTCTTAAGTTTATTTTTTAACAAGTTCTTGGATATAAAATTATATAAAAATAGCTGAAGATAGTTCTAAACGTTGTCTCTATCTCTTTCCAATAACGTTGCGCAAGTTAACTTTTATTACGAAACTTATCAACTCAGAACAAATATTTTTACCCATCTAAATGGATCCAAGAAAATTATGTGCCAATCAGGGTTGTTGGCACTTTTTCACTCTTAAATTAAATTTTCATTTCAAAACCAATTTCCAAGCTCAAATACTAGCTAGAAATCGAAATGCCAAAATCAGATTTGGTTTGAAGGAAAAAGAATAAAAATGTACTAAGTAAATTTTCATTAAATGATGTAAGTGGAGTTGAACTTTAGAGTTATTTTATTTATAAATGGATAAAAATATACACTTAAGTAATTTGCAAATATCAAAAATCCGTCTACTCAATTATAACTAAAGCATAACCCTTAGTTTAAATTTTAAAAAAGTTCTTTAGAACACACAGTTTTAGTTCTCTAAAAAGGCTTTGAAGATTCTGGCTATTTTTGACATTTCACTTTCATGTTTAATGCATTATTACAAAAAATCACAAAATTTGGAAATTTCTCGATTTTTAAAACAAATCACTTGTAGATAGCGATTCCAAAAAGGAATGTAAATTAAATTCATCGAATCAGTTAATTATTTATAAAAACGAATCATAATGAATTAAGCTAATATCATACTATTAAAATAGTACATTTTAATCACGCACACACAATTCCATGAGCCTAGTACAGCACTGAATGAATGAAAAATGGATTACATGATTCCATATTTATATTAAAAATTAAATCAATTATAAAATTTTAAAAAATTGTTTGAAAAAATGTTATGGATATGGTTTATTTATTTGCTTTCTGTTATTTACAAGCTTTACATTTTTACAAATTTTCATAAATGTCTATCATTGTTTTAAAGTAATTTGCCGATTCTGGAAAAAGAAAGCATAAATTATATGAAAGCAATCTATATAATAAAGTTCAAAGTGTGTGTGTGTGTGTTGTCGCTCTATAGACCAGACCATCTGACCTACAGCTTTCAAGATTAGCACATCCATACCTTTAAAATCGGAAATATGCACTTGGAGTCGATTTTTTAAAATTTTTAATTAGAATTTTGATTATGAATTAAAGACTAAACACTTCCCAAGAGCTCTTTACATTTCCCCATCGCAAATAAGCAAAACTTCAAATTTTTTTCTTGCGCTCATTAGGTTAGACTCAACAGATAATAATTATTGTAATTAAAATAATCAAATGGGACTAAAATAAATACTTGAAAAAATCACAAAGAAATGATAAGGTAACTAAGAGTTATACAGTTAATACTATTCATACAGTCGCTTAAAGCACTTAAGTAAAGAATATATTTTAATAGAAATCAACTGGTAAATGTACGATTCAAAACGTTTGACTATTTCGGTAACAATAAAGTCGCTTTCTCCCCTCAGTAAACTCGAAACACATGCAACACAACACAGCAATCATGGCAAAAAACCATATTTGCAGATAGCAATTTGTGCAACAACAAAAGTGTAATAACGTATGAAAACTATTAGTGAACTCGGTCCGAAAACAAGACAAAAGAGAAAATTTATAAGTCAGCTCTTTCAAGAGAATTTACAAATTTGGTATATATAAAAAGAGAATCTATAAATTTCGAATATAGAAAAAGAGAATTTAAAAATTTCGAATAAAGAAAAGAGAATTTACAAATTTGGTATTTATCAAAAGAGAATCTAAAAATTTCGAATATAGAAAAAGAGAATTTAAAAATTTCGAATATTGAAAAGAGAATTTACAAATTTGGTATATATAAAAAGAGAATCAATAAATTTCGAATATAGAAAAAGAGAATTTAAAAATTTCGAATATAGAAAAGAGAATTTACAAATTTGGTATATATAAAAAGAGAATCTATAAATTTCGAATATAAAAAGAGGATTTAAAAATTTCGAATATAGAAAAGAGAATTTACAAATTTGGTATATATAAAAATAGAATCTATAAATTTCGAATATAGAAAAAGAGAATTAAAAAATTTCGAATATAGAAAAGAGAATTTACAAATTTGGTATATATAAAAAGAGAATCTATAAATTTCGAATATAGAAAAAGAGAATTTAAAAATTTCGAATATAGAAAAGAGAATTTACAAATTTGGTATTTATCAAAAGAGAATCTATAAATTTCGAATATAGAAAAAGAGAATTTAAAAATTTCGAATATAGAAAATAGAATTTACAAATTTGGTATATATAAAAAGAGAATCTATAAATTTCAAATATAGAAAAGGATAACTTACAAATTTCGAATATAGATAAGATAATTTACAAATTTTGAATATAGAAAAAGAAAATTTAAAAATTTCGAATGTAGAAAAAAAGAATCTATAAATTTCGAATACAGAAAATAGATTTTATAAATCCTCTTTAAAAGTCCTCTGATAGCATAAATACTTCGACTTGAATCTTCAAATTGATTCCTAATAGAAACATAGCCATATTTTTAATATTTTCCAGAAACTTAAATTTAACGAGAAAATCATTAATTTCATAATCCAAGTTGGCCTGGCATTCATTCAATGTCAATTAAAAATATCTGAAAATTTCAGTTATTTACTATGAAATTAATTGCGTAGGTAAAAAGCAGATTCGTAATTATACTATTCAAATGCAAATAATATTTAAAATTACCTCTGAATTTGTACTATCAATACCAATTTAATATCTAGCTTAATTAATTGATTTACAAAAACCTCTTTTCCTTAAAAATTCATTTATTGAAAATTTCAGAAATTTTCACAGAAGAAAACTCTATTTGCAATTCTCAAATAAAACATTTATTACGTCTAAGCTTAAAAATATCAAATCATAATTCGGCTACAGATAAAACTGATGAGCTCTGATTTTTAATAAATCATGAATATTAAAACAATGAAATAAAATAAAAGATTATGGAGTATTGTTGCTGCATGTGATATATCCTCGCCATGTTGTTGATTTAGGTGGACCTAATACGATACTTTTATGTAATTTCTGACTTTTAAAAAGATTAAAAAATATTTGCATTTTATTTAGATATGAATGCAGAAATAAAGCATCCATTCTCCAAAATCGATATCAAACCTTCGTATTTCATTTTGAAACACGGAACTATCGAAATTAGGAAACAGCGTTTCATACTACTTCACATATTAAACAATTATGCTACAGGAGTTAAACTTCATAAAGATATTTTTATAACAAGTTAAATAAATACCATATCGACTTCTTAGTAAAAGTGAGCCTGAATCGAATTTAAATGTGTCACATGTCTATGTCATATCAAATTGTCTAATGATAAATTTATAGAAAAAATTATTTTATAAATAATTTATATAACTCTGCTGTCGGCATCCAGGCTTAGGGGATCGAGTCCTGGGCTCTTCGTTTGTGTTCTGTCTGTGAGATGTGTGAATGAACCTCCCTGTAAAAAGGGGTTGTGCAAACGAATGTGTGTGTGTTTCATCTTCATTTGAGCTAGATGTCAGACTTCTGCCTTAGAATTACCAGGAGTCTTTACCCTTAAAAGCTACTGCATCCTTATCCGGGTTAACACGGATACAACATCAGCATCAGCTAAATTTGCTCTCTAAGATTCTATGTTATCTTAAAATGCCATATATGTCTACATACATTTGCTATTATATTAAAATGATGCCCGTTTTTCTGCCCGCGTATTTCGACATTTGACATTTTCTATAACAAAGACGACATAAATAAATGCTGAGTGTAGAATACACTATTATGATACTGAAAATTTACAAGAACAAATGTCTTTTTCAGTATATATTAATATAGTTTATCAAAAAAATGGGTATTTATATATTATAAAAATGGGTTCATATATTGTATATTTGTGTAAATATTTAGTGTTATTCAAATATACGATACATAAAATTAAATAATATTAAAAACATTCTTTATTAAGATTTAAAAAATTATGCTAGATTTAAAGAGAATTATGAACAATGTAAATTTTAAATTTTATTTCCTTTAATATTTTC
>JAPMOQ010039601.1:326078-345459 GCA_026543055.1 Argiope trifasciata
AGAAAATTATGAACAATGTAAATTTTAAATTTTATTTCCTTTAATATAGTCCCCAAAGTTCTTTTAAGTCCCTTTTCAGTCAAATAATATAATCAAATAACAAAAAAATGTCTCCTTCTTTCTCCCTTGTGAATTGAGTCATCTTTACGAATCCTTATCTCCATTAGTGTAACGTTAATCAGACGGACTCATCAAAAATTTATTCCATTATAAAAATCCTAGACTTTTGATTACCGCTCTTAGACAGAGGAAAAAAAAAAGAAATGAGCCTTGTGCCAGACATTATCTTCTAGCAGACGTATGTGATTACTGTTGACTCATATATATTTCAGATCTAGTATTAACATGATTGCTGTCTTTAAGAAAGAAACTTCGTTATACCGTGTTTGAGATACATATTTGCGATGTTATCGGATAAAGTACTGTCATCAAAATGATATTGTCATATTTTTAACATTGAAGTAATTACGGAAATCACAGAAACAAACAGATGGTACTATCCTGTGTTTCAATCACTATTACTTTCTGGAACTTCTGTCGATTATTCAAAATATTAATGATCAATGAATACACATTCTTTTAAATAAATGAGAGAAATGTTTTCTTTGGTCATTGCTATAAAACTGAAAACCAATTGTCTCGTTTGGAATATTAGTAGTGCTCATTTTAATTTACATTGTCTTGCATAACTTTATGTTCCTTTTCGTTTTTAGCTTTTCATAATGAAAGAAATTAATGCTATAAAATATTTGATGAGATTATACTACCAGTTTGAATTTATTGCAACATTTAAATGTATTGTTAAAAATTGTTTTTAACAATATCTTTAGAAATCGTCAAAATTCAGAACAAATTTGAATGCCAATTTATTTGGTATTATCAAAATCCTTTTATAAAACACGTTTTAGAATATTAAAAAAAAGTTCTGTGCTAAAAGATTGTTGAGAATTAGTTCAGAAATCCAGCAGCAAAATTACTTTCTGTAACTTCTGTCGATTATTCGAAACAATAATGATCAATGAATACATATTATTTTAAATAAATGAGAGAAATGTTTTTATTGGTTATTATTATAAAACTGGAAATCAATTGTCTCGTTTGGAATCTTATTTGTGCTTCATTTTAATTTACTCTCCCTTGCATAATTTGATGTTCATGTTCCAAGAAAAGTATTTTGAGGTATTAAATTGTGGCAGGTGATGAATCCATGTTATTTTAATAACTTTAAATCTATTATGTTCATTGATTATATGAATCTTCTGAATGGAAGCGAATTCAATGACATCATATTGCTATTAAAAATGAAATATTTGTGTTTTGTTTGATTCAACTTCGACAGTATAATGTATGGTAATGTAATTTTATTTTCTGATTCTTTATATAAACTGCGAAGATAATAAAGTATAATTTTTCATTTTTAGTTTTTTATAATGAAAGAAATTAATGCTAATAAAATATTTGATGAGATTATACTAAAGGTTTGAATGTATCACAACATTTAAATGTATAGTAAATAATTATTTTTAACAATATCTTCAGAAATCGCCAAAATTCCAAATAAATTTACATTAAAGTTTATTCAGTGTTTTAAAAACATTTTAGAATAGTAAAAAAAATGTTATGTACTCCAAGATTGTTGAGAATTAGCTCAGAAATACAGCAGTATTTGAGAAAAAATTAATTCATTCAAATTATAGTTAATATTTTACAAAAATACATTGTAAGTGCAAATATTTATCATTCAAAATATATGTGAGCAAAATTTCATAATTTAAACGTTAATCCCTTAAAATGTCAACGCACACACCCACATATTTTCTCCTGCCATATTAAAAAATATATTTTCAAACGCTTCATAAAAATATAGCATGTCAGTAATCTATTTGTATAAAAACTAAAGAAATTTGTCTAATATTGAATGTATTTGCTTCAGTTCGGTTCTAATAAAAATTTAAGAAATATATATATTTCATGAATTGAAACAAAACTTCAATGGCTGCAGTTTTTTCCTTTCCTAACGACGGCCTCGATAGCCTGGTTGGTAGAGCGTCAGTCTCGTAACCGAAAGGTCGCTGGTTCTGTCCTCGTCTCGGCCAAAGACCGTCCTGTTGGCTAATGGCAGTTGGGGCTCGTTAAATAGGTCGTGACTGCAAATGTCCTCCAAGCTCCCATAACCCCTGGAGGGATGAGCATGTCTCTGATTTGGACCTAAATTCTGACTTGCGGATGGATGAATGAGTTTGACCACCCCCTAAACAGGGCTGTGTGGTGTGTGTTCGAGCAAAGTCGTACTCTCACCTTAACGTTGCTCGTTAGCAACGAAAGGCGTACACTTCTGTCTTCATTCGAAAGAGATACTCTCATTCGGCTTGGTATGATCAAGTGGCATTAGACAGACCGATAAACTCAAGAAATGCATTCTTAAACGGAGAGTCAAATCCCACCCCATTTCATGTCTTGGACGAAACGATCGTGACCTCTTTAACCTTTTTGTGTCTAGTTACTTTTGCTTCCCTTAATTTGTAGCAATAAACTTATAAGAAATAATAAAAGAAATAAACTTATCTATAGTTGATGCAGACGAGGGGTTCCAGGACAATTTTAAAATTATGAATCACAATTGAAAAACCTAATCTATTTTGACCCGCTTCATTTTTCTGTTGGGCGTTGTCATTCATAAACATGAATTCTGAGCCATGGTGCACCGAAACAAACAAACAAACATGCTATTCCAGAATGATGTCCTGATAGATTTGGCCTATCATGGTTCCAATCTGAACACGCAGATCAGTTCTGGAACCAAGAATAATTCCTCATCAAACGACCCATCTCGCACCACCGTAACAGTGTCGTTCAATGAGGGTGGTAAGGGGTAGCTTGCATTTACTGTTGTTTTACAAAGATTTTTATCAAGTGTATTGATTTCTTCATGCTTAAATCCCCGAAACTATCATTTTAAAATTGAATTCAATCTAGTATGTTCCCCATAAACGTCTAACAACAAGCTGTATGTTTCAACAGTTGGTTTCATTGCATTACAGTATACCTTGAAACAAATAATCTTTGCTTGAGATAGAATTATATATATTTTTAAAGCTAAAAAAGTATGTTTTAAATATTAATCAGAGATCAAATTTTTAAAAGTTGTATTTAAAGTTTTCAAATACAACTTTCCAAATTTATTTGCAAGAAAGAAGTTCTATTGACGCTATCTATTAAAAATGAGTTGAATTATATTTAAAGTGATACATCTAAAAAAAAGCACTGATAGTGATATATCTCAGCACCACTTTCTTTCTACATTATTATTCTTAATACGATAAATGCTTTTGATTGCATTTTCTAATAATGTCAAAGTAAATTTCAAGAATTTATAAGAATATTCTTTTGAAACTCACATCCAGCATTGGCACAATTTTAAAACTTTGAGAATAAAATCACTCCAATATAATATACTTCCTTTTATTACATTCCACTATATTGCTCGACTTTTCTATTTTACCACTAACAGAAACGTGGGCGCGAAATTATGTCTAAGAAATTTAACTCAATATAAATATAATCAGTATTTCTCGTGAAGTACCTGATTGCCAAAGACGAATAGAAAAGAATAAAGAAAATTAATTTTATATATATATATATATATATATATACAACCATAAAAGCATTAAAATAATAACCCACTTCCTGGTCAACAAATATTAAAACAAAACAAATACGGTTGAAATCGAATTTAAATTTTAATCCGGAATTAAACGCTAAAAGTTCACAAAAAGAAAAGTAAATGAAATAGAACTAATTAATGAAACAAATCTAAATTAATATAATCAATGAAATTATTTAAAGGAAACAAAAACGACACTAATTACGGATATATATATATATGTATGTATATTGGTTTTTTAAACTGTTATATAATTTATAAAATCGCTAGAAAATAAAATTTTTTACATATGAGCTATTTTAACAATATATTCACTGAACATTTTACAAAATTTACATTTTTTTCTTAAAAAGATATACAAATCCACACAATCTGGTGTTCAAAAAGGAAAGTGAGGTTGTTATTGACTATATAAAAAGAGAGGGAGGTCTTACTACACTTCTGAGAAGAATTCTTCTTCAAGCTGAAACTGAAAGGAATTTTGATTAAGAAATTCCACAGGAACTTTTACTTTAGGGTCAGCCCAATCTACAATCAAAGACACGATAACAGAAAAAGAGGGTGGAGATCAGGTAAGCTTTGAGTAGTAATTGAGCACGACGATTTTTTAGGGGTGGGGGTCGATAAACATCCATCCATTCACTTACAGCACTGAGACACCTAAGAAAATTAACAATAACATGGGCAACTTTATTTTTTCCGTCTTAAACAATTTTAAATATTTTCGTGATAAGGTTTCCTTCTAATAGATTGAAAAAGCAATTTAAGATTGGGGAACGGCCAAATAATGAATTCTGTTGGGAGTTTTAGAGTCAGATGCGAAAAGAAAAATGTTGCCTTTATGAGAAACTTGATGAAATAATAATTTTTTTATATAATTTTCATTTAATATTATTATTTTCTCCAAATTCTGCAATCTATTTGGGCTTTTACCTTTTAAATTTAAAGACGGCTTGATTGTTGTTTCTGATAGAACTTTTCATAGACAAACCCAATTGACTAAATTAACGAATTTAAGCCGAAGTTTTCACGTCTCGTGTTTTTTCAGTAGCGCCATCTAGGACCAAGAGGAATTTAACACTCATTTATCAGGGATGAGTCGGTGTCTGATTTGGATCTAAATTCGGACTGGTGGATGGATGAATGAGTGTGTGAATAAGTTCAACCACCCCCTAAAAAGGGTTGTGTCGTGTGTGTTCTAGTCGTACTTTCAACTGAACGGTGCTCGTTCATAACGAAAGGCACACACTTCTGTCTTAATTCGAAAGAGCTAAAACTCTTTCGGCTTGGTGGCATTAGCCAGTCCCGCCCCTAGGACCAAGAGTACGATTTAGCTACACGCATCACATTCGCTCGCACAACTCCTTTTTACAGTGCGACACATTCGCATGTTTCCCAGATAGAACAGACGAAGAACAACCCAGCCAGACCTGGGACTCAAGCTTGTAGCCCCCAGATCACGGGGAGGCCGGCTGTCTTTGGAAAGTTAATCTGGAAAATCAAGGTCCAGTATTGTGGGTGTATAATCCAAATGATTCACTAGTAAATAAGGACGTTTTATCCATTAAGAACATGCATACAACAACAAAAAACAGCCGAAACGTACACAATAACAGTACCTGCAATATGCAGCAGCAGATAAGTACAAATCGGCAATAGACAATCGTAACAGTAAAAGGCGCTCAGGAAAAACTCTGCACTAGTGATTTCGCATGGTTTTTTATTACTTGAGAAAATTTAATATTCCCGTGAACTAAATTTATGTAATTAATGAAATTATTAGTTTCTTAGTACAAGATTCACTCCTATTCTCTCCACTGGTTTTTCAAAGTTTTCATGATTGAGCAAAGAAGGTTTTAGAAAGACTCCATGGCTTCTCATCAAAATTCTTGCAAAATCTGGAATCTTCGATTTTATCCCTAAATTCATAGCCAAATAATCAACTGGTCACCAAGTTCGTCACCATAATTGGTGTCATTGATCCGGCATCAGTTTAGCTTATATCAAAACAATAAGTAATTCTTTTTCTATACCATGGAAAAATATAAATCTGAAAGCAATATTACAAATGCATTACACTAGGCGCCAAATTTCATTTTTCTCACTTGTTGAATTTTCAAATTATCGCATTCACATACAAAAAAATATGTAGACCAATAAACACTTAAATAGACGAAATTAACTCATTCAAAATTCATCAAACTTCTACAATTCTAAAGATAAAACTAAACGCAAAATTTCATCTATCCAGTTTTTTTCATTTTTGAGCTCTCATACTCCTATGGACATGGATGGGCAAACAGATAGACTTCTCACAAACAGATTTCAATAAAAATAATGTATTTGTAATTCTGTGGGGGGAAATAAAGCACAGACAGACCTATACCTGCAGGACGCCCTTTCCAATATCTGAAGGAAATAAATGGACTTTTTAAAAAATGCTTTTTCAGTGGGTTTTCTGGCTGAGTAAGAACTTAAAAAGAAAAAAAAGATTAGTCAAAATCTAAGGATCGAAATTATTAGATGCTTACTATTTATTTCATATTTATTCATGAGAGAAATGTAAATGCAAATACTATTTTACATACATCCGATAGACATCTCATTATAAAAAAAATAATACTTAGGTAAAAATGTGATGGAAGATATTCTTTGCATCGTTTAAATGTAAAAATGGCAATTCTGGCAAAGGAATAACATGTTTTCTCCATAATCTGGGAGTTCCAGATTCGAGTTCCAGTTCGGGCATGGTTTCTCCTCTTCTGTGTTCTATCTGTGAAGCGTGTGAATGAGTATCCCTGTAAAAAGGGGTGGTGCAAAGTGGAGCATGAAGTGTCTCAGTTGCATTTTTGGCCTTAGTTGACGCTACTGAAAACACAAAAGACTCTAATTCCGGCTCAAATCGCTGACAGACAAGTGTCAGCGGACTTGTAAATTGTTGTAAGTAACAACAACAAATGCAAAAATATCCTTTTCAAAAACTAACTCTCAGAAGTCACAGTAATTTCAGGCGCCCTCATAAGTAGCAAAATACAATACCAGAAATCTTTTACAAAATATTCAAAAAGCCACAAATACGAGAAAGCCTTTAAATCCTTGACTTTATTTATAACGCAAATACAGTCTCTTGACATTTTTAAATATTGAAACCAATTTCACCACAAATCTTCTATATTTTATTTTTAACCGCATAAAAATTTCAGAATGGATATTAAAGCTTTTGTTTTATGTATTATTGAAACACTTATATTAAAAACATTGTCTTTATTTGCATCGAATCCATTAAAGCTTGAAATGAATTGTTTCTGAAGTCAAGAATTCCGTTTTTAAATATTTAACCGACCTCTAAGTAAAAACAATAATAAAATCAGCAATGTGAAATCGTTTCAAAAAAAATTTAAAATACAAATTTACTTCAAACAATTTGAATAATGTCACTAGCATTTAACATCCTTTTTGGCAATTCGGAGCAAATACGCGAAACAAAGGAATGAATATTTTTCGAGGAATGCAGAATAAGTTGATTAGTAATTCTACAAAATGAACCCTGGGATAAAGAAGGGAACCAAATAAAGCACAGTATAAAAATTGTGTTTTGAATTACTGAAGGAAAAGCAAAAGAAAATAACAATGAAAATACACAAGACTTTCAATCAATACTCTTACTCAATTTAATACACAAAAAAGAGCTTTTATTCTAAGCAAAACTCCTTTCAATATCTTTATTTTATTTTCCGATACACTATTAGTTGGATTGTAAATAGTTAAATAGACAAAAATATGTCCGTGGAGGGATAAGAATGCTCCTAGTGGAGTGTTTATTTCCTTTATTTCGAAATTGATACAATTTATGTAATGTAAAAGTCATAAACACGATCGTGTTTCACGAACGTGGATATATGACGTTCCACTTTTGATCCACATGTGTGGGTAAAAGAAAGTATTTTAATATTTCGTGTTGATAATTTTTTTCAATCATTTTATTTACAAAATTATAAATTCTTCTTTAGAATACTCTAGGGTTTGATGGTTTTTAAAATCCATTTTTTAAGTAAATTTGTCACATTCGAAAATCGGTTTTTAAAGTAAAAAAACTAGTTTTCCAGAACGTCTGTATATTCCAATTCCTCAAAAAAAAAAATCAAATTTTATCTGATGGGACTAATTTGTCTGGCAATTAAAGACTTAAGGCGAGGAGATACCAATTTATGAATAAGAAGAGGTAAATTTGAATTTCTTGTATATTAACTAAAAAATATGAACACTTAATTAAGTTTGAAATTATTATATGCTTTAGAAAACCGAATTCAAAAAAGAAGACAAGCTTAAATAGCAACACTTTTGCCGTATTTGCAAAATCCACAAAGCATTTCTAATTCAGGCAAGAAATCTAATGTACTTTCTTAAGCTTCAAAAACTGAAGTTATTAAGTTATTTAGAAAGATGTTGCTTTGAATATTGCTAAATTCTTATGTGAAAACCGATTCTGATGAAAAGCAAATTGAAAAAACTGCTCATTAGAGTAAGCTTTTTTTTAAAGAAGTCATCGAAAAATCAAATCATAAGTTTCTTGAAGACCCTGAAGGAAAACTTACAAATCCACAGACACTGACACTTTTCAGTTCCAGTTGTTATTAAATTGTCATGTTCAAAGACAGGAATAATTACAAAAAAAATGTGTTTTCTGGATTTAGGACCATAAAGATACGACAAAAACTCGAATTTGGCTTTTTCATTCCTGATTATTCTACTTTATTTTTGTTACTTCTTATACGAGAAATTAAAAAGGGGTATTCCGTAGTTATTTGATGCGTCTAAATGTGGAGGTAGTTTGGCTGAATTGTGCCAATGTGTAGGTTGAATTCCTCCAAGGATCAAACCTGCGATGTGAAGTCCAGTAACTTATCCATTTGACAAAAGCGAACGCTCGTGTCCACTGACTGTTACTAGCTTATTAATATGCCACCACATAAAGAGTTACATGTACATTCAAATACGAAAACACATTATTTGGGTGATTTGTTCTTTAACTTTCTTATTCCTTACCGCAGGCCCATTCGTCGGAGCTGTCTGGGCAGTCAGAATGGCTGTCGCAATTCTTTCTTTGCTCCACGCACACGTCAGAAGTGTTGCAAGGGAAGTAGCCAGTCGGGCAGGGCGCAGCTACTAAGTGCGGGTAGGCAGAATGCTGTATGCCAGCTCCATCTGAAAGCACAAAAACACATAAATAAATGAAATTTGAAATTAACGAATGTATGCAATGAGTCCAAAATGTTTTTTTAAATAAATGACTGGATAAATGAAGAGATTTAATTAGCGGCCATTACCATTCCACATTTAGTTTTATTTTATTGTAATAGATTGCACCAGGGATTATACTAAATACCATTGACCCAAAGTCTAAGAAGCGTGACGTCAAGTTTTAGAAGAGCGAACTATGAGCATTTCCCTCGGCACACAGGGAGAGAGTGGGTCATTCATTTCGATATCATGGCAATTTAATATGCAACGGTGGCACATAATTTTGCCATGGGATATTCGATTAGGCTTCACCCTTGGTGTCATCTGAAGGCTATAATTTTATCTCTATTGTAAATAACCAGTCCTGTTCTAATTGTTAATGTCTTTTCTTTTGAATATTCTTTGCTGAAAATAAATTTACTGCTTTCATTAAAAAGCTTCTTCTCTTTAATCAGTGACCCTAGACACTGATCTAAATCAGGTTGAATGGGCATTTTGCCCCATCCATTCCTACATAAATATTGATTTTAACTTAAAGAAACTTATTATTTGAAGAAAAGTATTCACATCACAGTTATCTTCAAAATTAAGCATCTGTTGAACATGCGCGTATGTTAAACTTAGTTTCGTTTATCTGATTTTACATCATTTGGCTTCATCACAAAATTTCATAGTCTTAGAAAAGGGGCGGAATCTAAGCATCATTTATTCTTTATAGCCGACTTTATTCGCTAGATACTGTGGTGCATGTATCATGTAAAAGACGTGATGTCGCGCCAATTTGGAGATTGAATTCCGCTAAGGATTGAACTCACGACTTTATGATTTGCAGCCGCGTAACATCCTCTAGAGAAAAGTTATTACCATTGTTTAGAGTATGTTACAGGCTTATTAAGATACCACTACAATTCTCCTCCACCAGTGAATCTGCGGAGCGACGAAAGATTTTATAGCGCCAAGTTTTATGGCGAGCGAAAAGCGTTTTCATTGTCGGAGGTCACCAATATGGCAGGTGGTATTTATGGAATCGCGCCAAGTGGATATTGAATTCCGCCAAGGTAGGAACTTACGACCTTATGATTTGCAATCGCGTAACATATCCTTTAGACAAAAGTGGTCACCAATGTTTAGGAGCTTTTACTGGATTATTAGGATACTACTACAATATAACTTCAAATTATGAGCATTTTTCCTTACTAAAAGTTAGATCCCATTTTATAAACTGACATTTTCAAAAATAATTTGTAGTCCTACCTATTTTTTCTCAATGTCAAAAACATAGTTAGGATATCGCTGATATTCGATAGAACAACTACTATTATGCACTCCAAAACGTCTGTAACGAATTCCATTGTATTCTTTTCCAAAACAGTTAAAGATATTAAAAAAATTAAAAACAAATGTGTGCAGTGAAATAAGAAATAGCTAACTTATGATTCTTCTGCCAATATGATGGATGCAAATATGATGGAAGTTACTGAATTCTACAACACTGAACAAATAATGATAACTAATGAATCAATCCTTAACTCCAACTATTGTACATAGTTGGTTATTGCTTCATATGAAGCACTTGACATCTAACTATGTTAACAAGGGCCCAGTACAAACTTCCGTTTTCGAGACAAATCGAAAAATATTGCCCCACTGTACATTCTATTCTTTATGAGGAAACATTGAGGTAGAGTTCACCGGCCCCAATCACAGAATGTGAAACATCTTACAAAAGTTTATAAACTCTAGATAAGCCCTCAAGAATATCTATACGTCTGGAGAGGGATCGAACCTGCGATGTTCGGGCCCTAAGTCCAGTAACTTAACCATTCGGCAAAAACCATGCCTCTGTCTATTGGCTGTTACTGGCTTATTAAGATGTCACCACAATACTCCCCTACCAGTGAGATGGTAGTAGGCGAACGATTGCTTATAGAAGTAAGCGTCTTGGCGAGCGAATAGAGCATATCGATACCGCCAAGCGTTTTGGCGAGCGAAGAGAGTTGCTGCTGCGTCAAATGAGTGTGACGACTTTTCATTGTTTCCGGGTAGGTGGCGTCCCGACAACAGTTTGAACATTCATAGTCCGAGGTCACCAATGTGTTGTGAAGGATCGAACCTGCGATGTTCGGGTTTGAAGTCCAGTAACTTAACCATTCGACAAAAACTTATGCCTCTGTCTATTTTATGTTACTGAATTATTAAGTTGTCACCACACACGTAATTCGCTTTTGTGAGACGTTGAAAATATATTACATCTCTGTATATTCTATAGGAATGAAATGCTTTACACAGTTTTCAGTCACAACTATTGTAATTATTTGAAAGTCTTAGACTTAGTCTTTTTGTTTTAAATTAATGCTTATGATTTCTTAACAGGCCATGTTTGATTATTTACATATATCTATTTTGTTATTTCAACATATATTGCAAATTTAAGTTTCATTCTTGACAGTTGGTTGGATTTTAACAATTTTTCTCGCATGTTTGACAATTTCATCACTTTGAAGTACAGCTAAAGTAAAAAAAAAAATTGTACCATTATTGTGAAACTCTTTAAATATTGCGCAATAATCATGCTTTTATTATACTTTTATTGTGATAAATACCTTATCAAATTTGAATATGATTAAAGAATCTTATTTATATCTGCAGTTATCAGTTAATGCATTACAATTTACCTTGGCGTATTTAAATAAAGCCCAAACAAAATCAAACTAATCAAAGCAAGATATTTTTTTAATTTTAAATCATGATTGTATAATAATAATACAGAATTGTAATTTGTTAGCCATGCTTATAAAGTACTAGAATTAATTGAGACGAAATTTGGCTTGATTAGCCCTAGTGCCAATGTTGATATTCGAAACTTAATTAAGCTTTATTTTCTATATATATGAGAAATATATATTAAAGATGCAAACGATTCTTGACATGTCTATGGGTCATGAAAATTCATATGAAATAACTTATATCGGGATATTAAATATTTAAGTGAATGTAACTCGCAAATACTATCAATGTTCTTCAAAAATAAGAAACTATAATAAAATAATACTTTTGCAAGATTTCTCCTAAAACTATAAACATTGATTGGATATGAAATTCATTTGACCTTCATACGGCCATGGAGGACATAATTTCGTATGAAATGCCTTAATCAGCATGATGTTTTGGTTATGGAAAATGGTTATTTTTTTTTCAGTTATTTTTTAATATTTATAATACAGGTGAAAATCTGACTAGTAAGAATTACTTTTAAACAATTGCTAAAACATTGCTCATTCTTCTACGTCTACTACTGGTAAATTTCTGTTAGTGTTGACGGCTTGGTACCGATAGCAAATGTTTAGAATAATTTCAATGAAGGAAGTCCATAGATTTATGTTCAAAGGTTTCTTAATTCTGAACTTCCTATGTGTTGAATTTTTAAGCAAAGAAATTGTCTTTATTTTAATAGAACTTATATTTATACAAGTTTTAAACGAATAGAATGTCATTATCTATTAGGCATGGTTTCCCAGTAAACTCAGAATAACTCGAAAAAAGAATAGAAAAAATCCAAGACATTATACAATGAAATGGTTTGGAAGAAAAAAAATTACAAGACTATGCAGATTATTATAAATGAAAATCCACTTTGATTCGAAAGAAAAATTTTAAATTTGTGTTTTAGATAAGTAGGTTCAGAAAAGTAAAACCAAGAATTGGCAAAGTAATATTTTCCTAATAGAAGTCTCTCCGCTCTCAAAATAAATTGTCTCAATATTTAGTAGCCATCTTGTATTTGAAAGTATTTTGATTTTGTGCCTTGAATTTAAATTTATTAAATTAGAGTAATAAATTCATTTAAATTTGTTAAAATATTGAATATTCTATTCTTTCTATTTTTCATACCAAATCAAGCTATTTTTTTCTTTGCTAGTTATGAAATAAAAACGCGATTCGTTTTAATGAAATTAAGGTTTTAATTAAAGATCGATTTATAAGATTATATTTAAACTCAGTGTTTAAAAGCATTATAAAACTTTTTTTTATAAAAAAAATTATTTAATAAATTACAAATCCGAATATTACATAACATATTGTATTAATTCATTTTTAATTGAACGCTTTCAATATATTTTGGGATAAAATAATTCCAGTTTGATAAAATTTTATAAATCAAAAAGAACATTGATTAATTAAAACAGATCAACTCTTAATATTTTTAAAGCATTTCCATTTTAAGCATATAATAACATAAGTGTATAACCTCAAACAATTTTTAAAAAACTAGTTTTTTACCCAGTGTAGAAAAAGATTAATAATACTTCCAAGAATTTATCGCTTAAAAATACAACTACAAAAGAATTTAAAAATATAATAAAAAAAGGAAATAAAAATCAAGATTTTCAAAGCAAATCCTGTTATATTTTTTCTTTTCCTCATTAGTGGCTGGGTATATGCTATTCAGTAAATTTTGAAATCTTATCTGCTGTTTTGATCCTTTTTTATGCAATAGGTTTACTCCTCACAGAGGTAATGGTAAAAAAAAGTAGTAATTGTCTTTTTTTTAAGTTCAGAATTTTCTTTTTGAAGGTTTTTTTTCTTTCCCTTTTTTTTCCTTCTCTGTATTACTTTTAGTTAATAGTAAAGAATTTAAAACCTTCCTTGAATATTTAATTTCTCTTCTTCCAATATTGAGTCAATTGCTCAAACGAAAAAATTGATTATATTTTTTAAACGTAAACATTGGAAAAGATATGGTTGTTAAGTTGGGGATTAGCAATTGTTCTCTCTCAAAAATTACATAAATGAATTTTGGGGAAAAATATAATATTTTACTTCAATCTTTGCAAAGAAAATGGAATATATTTTTATGAAGAAATGAAAGAATATTTTAATAAATATTTTACTTTACATGAAGGAAGAATCAATTTAAAAAATTGTAGGTGACTGAATTTTACTTTAGAAAACTATCTTCGAAATTTTATAAAAACTTTTCTTATCAAAAGACCTTTAAAATGATTTAGGAATATACGACATAAATATCTTTACAATAATGGGTTACATTTTTGTAACCGATTAGTTATTAAATTCACTGAAAAACTCTAATTCCTCATAAAATGGAAAGAAACCGAAAGGAAGAGTGATTTTAAAAATCATTAAAGAGTCATTCTGGCGCTTCCGTTAACCTTAGAATTGTTGTCAAAACATTGTTATTGATGGAAAAAGATCGAAACGAGATCCTTTCTTCTTAAACCACCTGTTCATATCATTTTCATAGATATATTTGGTTTAATTGGGTAAGGCAATGGAATATTTTGATAATCAAAGAAAGCACCACATTTTATTTACTGTTTGTTAATAATATTAAGAAGAATATTATAAAATATAAGAATAGAAATGAGCTAAGAATTCTAGGAAAAGAAATCAGACTGAAAGATTTCAAAAAGATGTCTTTTGTTCAAAGAAGGATGCAAAATTATGGTAAGAATAAAGTTAAGGATATCAGGTCAGTAAATCCCAACCCTGGCGACAAATGTTACAAATATTAGGCTGCTTGGTGACAAAATTCAAGAATTATTGCCATTTCTTTATTAGGAGTTGAGGCCTAGAGTCCTTCTAGAAATTTTCAGTACCCAATTACTTAAACTGAATAAGCAAATGTGCTCATACTGCCATTATGTATCTCTTTAGAATTCTAATTGTAGAGCTCTCGCTCTTGTTTTCTTAGCACTCTGGAAGCTCTTACTGTTTTATCAAATCATTTCTTACTGAATTATATTGTGAATGTTTTCAAGTGCTGTAAGTGTTTGTCTGTGAATTAAAGCGCCATTTTTCCTAATGAAACTTCACACAACAAATGGAAATATTTGCTTAGGAATAAATAGCAATCTTTTTTTCCTAAACAAACATGTTGTTGATACTTATGGCACTTTAAAAGCCCACTGACAGTTATCTGTCAACGATTTAAGCCTAAATGAGCGTCTCTTGTTTTTTTCAGTAGCACCAACTAGGTCCAAGAGTGTGAATTAACTACTTCATAATTCACATTCGCTTGCACAACCTCTTTTTATAGGGGGGTACATTGCCAAGCACCCACAGATAGAAGTAAAACAGCCATTCCCTAACTGGGACTCGAACCTGTGACGCTCAGATCGCGTGGTCAGACACGCTATCTCTACGCCGGGAAGCCAGCCCTAAACAAAAATGTCTAATATGAAGAAGTTATATCTCTTAATATTGTATTAATAACTTCTCATTAATACAATGGGGAATATTCCTTCCTCAACTTTGTTGCATAATTCAATACCTGCCTATTCTCCTTTTGTCTTGTTTGGCAGCCTCTGAATATATTATGAGAGGAGATGGGGAAGATGTTCATAGTAAAGTCAGTAAAAAATATTGAGTCCCACAAGCAAGATTTTTCTGTTAATGACATAGATTGGAAAAATTTGTTCTATTCGACAGCAAAAATTCCCCTGGTTGCTATTCAAAGGAGATGTTACTCCTCTGGATAAGGATGATATGAAATTAAATAACTTATAGAATAAATCGCCCCTATTTGATATTTTTATGATTATGCATACCTTTTCAGTGAAAGCTTTAAGGCTTCCAAATATTTCTTCTTGTTACTTTTAACAAAATTTCCGTCATAAATGTAAGAAACATCTTTATTTTTTTAAATTGCATCTTGTGTATTTTGCGAATATTAGCCTATATTGTTGGAAGATAGTTTTGTTTATGAGAATTTTCTCATATAAACTATTTTCAAGAATGAATTATACTTTAGAAATATTATTTGTTTCAGTTCGTGGACAAAGTTGATCAAGTTATATATATAAAATTAATGAAAGGAAGAATACATAGTTGATAAACTATCGTCTCCATAGCAACAAGGAGTAAATTTTTTTAAACTCCTTTGACGGCAAATATTAACTTATCCTTTTCGATTTCTTAATAAGCAATTTGTGTTCTCGGGATTTGCGAATGTCAGCCAGTTGTGAAAGAATCATGATTTGAGACAAATATTTCTAACAGCATGCTCTTTCCAAAAATATAAAACGGTTTAATCCTAAAAGATAGAAAATGGCATTTCACTCGAACCTGTTACGCAAGAGTAACAAAGAAAATATCTCATCGTTTACCCTAATTAAGCTGCATTTATCTTATTGAAGACAAAATCTGACATTTTCGTCGCGACCGGATAAATTATATTTTCTTAATGCTCTGAAATTGGAGACACTGTTGAATTGTGGTCATAATCTTATGCAAACTCCTCAAAAATAATGAGATTACGTAATTTGTTATTTTTATATGCTTCTTTGTTCAGTTTTAATAAAATTATTTCCTCGAAACATAACGTCTTATGTATAGTTTCGACTTAAGATGTCGAAACGAAACTTATTAACAGAAGTAACGTCTTATGTATAGTTTGAAAATAATATTCTACTGAATGGAATTTTTTATATGTATTCTAGGAATTTAAATGAATGACAGTCAAACTGTAAATACAGTAATTCCAGATTAAATAAAAACCAAAACCTACTATTATAGTATTTAATAGGAAAATATGTGATTTTGAAAAGATGCGTTTGAAATTTAAACAAAAAAGTAAGTAGAAAGTTGTGTTTTTTTTTTTTCTGGAGAACAGAAATTTTTCAAGTATTATTCGTTGAAAGTATCATATAGTAATGCTTTTCATGTAAAATTCGTATTTTAAAATGAAAAAAATGCTGTCCTATGACTGACGGATGATAATGAGGATTGGATTATCTAATAATTAGCAGCCCATAACGAAGTATTAGCTAGTAAAAATGATGAATCCTATCTAGTTCTTGAAACTGCTGACTGTTTCAAGGATTTATTTGATGTATTTATGGAAAAAAATAAAGATTGGAGGGAAGCAGAAGACCATCATGAGTTTTATATGAAATAAAAATGCTTTAAATCGGTATGCTGAATATCAATGGGCAGTGTATATATATGGAGAGAGAATGTATTATAAAATCGAGTTTCTGATATTTATCTCGAAAATTTGGATAGCGAAGATAGCAAGCTGATATTAGTTATATATCCAGAGATCAAAGCTTCCATTTGAAGTAAAAAATGAAATGAAATCGGAAATACGGTTATTACTAAGTTCTAATTCCTCATTTTTTCTAATTTTTTCTATTATATAAATTTCATTCAGTAAAATTTCATCCATGTAAGTTTAAATTTCAATCTGAAACATTTTCCTTTTGTGAGAAGCAATAAGTGACAAGGATACTTTAGAAAAGAAAAATTTTAAGATTGATAGATTATTGCGAGTAGCGAAACAAAACACTTAAATCTCTTCAAAATTTTTTAAAGAAGTAAAAAATCTTTTTTTCAGAAATTAGAAGAAAATTAAAATAGCCAGGTGGAATATTTTGCTCTAAAATTTCTGGTTTTCGACTCCAAAAAGGGCATGCGTCATTGTATAATGAAGAAAACTATTGTAGTTAAGGATCTGTGATATGGCTTTCCTGCAATGATAGTATTGTTGCTGAAATGAGTGGCTCATATATATTTTTAATGAATGATGAATGGATGTCTGGTCAGAGATTCCAACAGCTTACGTTCAACGATAAACTTGTCAATGATTTGGTAAGTTGTCAAATTTATTATTGATGAAAATGAAGACTCTAAAAGATACAAATAACACTATGTTTGTAAACAATCGAAATCCGATGTCCATTTAGAAAATTCGGTCTCAAGGATACTCTCACGCTTCGGTCTCAAGGATACTCTCACGCTTCGGTCTCAAGGATACTCTCACGCTTCGGTCTCTAGGATTTGGTCTTTGGATTTTCAAAGAAAAAAATGATGTCCCATTCTTACAAAATAGACCATTACAGTTGTGATAGGCAACGATGATAATAATAAAAATATCCCAACAATGGATACTGGACAAACTCTATTCCAAGCTAATATGCCTCCGTATAGGACATACGCGCTATACTCACAAACATTTGATGTTAGGAATTCAGTGATCTTCCTGGGCGGAGCTAGCCTCCAATCATGTAAACCTCACGTGGTCTCACTGTTGCTACTTGTTTACATATATTTTTTTCAGGAGAAGAGAACTTTACCCTCAGATGGTGGGGAGTGTGATCTTGGCTCTCTCTATCTTCCGAAATAAACCAGAGTGCAGTTTTCTAGGCCTACTATACTATGGAGTACCCCTGTGCCCTTTGTAGTTATGTTAATAAATCCCAGAAAAGACAACAAATGTATTCAAGTTATTTAACCTAGGAACAATCTTCACTATTACATAAATTATTGCTGTATCCAGAAAAGCAACAATAATTAATTTAATCTAAAAATAGATTATTTGATCTTTGGCGAAAGAGCACCAATGTGCCAGATATGTCACGTTGATCTAGGTATAAAGGAAATTTCAATGGAATGCTCTGTGCACTATTTCTATCGTGTCAGCATTTTCAATGAATCATCTGTAACTCTGTCTTGGTGGGTGAGAAAGACCACTCAAGTATTTTTACATTTTAAAAAGCGATTCATCTTTTTACTTGCATCTAGCTGCTTTTCAACCTTTTAATGTCTTTTAGAGCCTCATTATGGTGTTGTAGCATTAACTCGCAATTTTAATTTGTTTCAAAACTATTTTTTTCTGTGATGCAGTAATTTTAAAATTTTAATCAGCTGATTTTTACACAGCTTATATTTCTTGCTATTTTCTCAAATCGTATTAATTTATAATTCATTGGTTGGGTTCATATTATGTAGTCTTATATTAAACCAAATGACTGGCGCAGTATGGCCACAAATAGCTCTTGTTCCAATAAACCCTACACACCTACCACCAAATGAGTAGAATATTCGATTTAGATTAAAAGTAGAGAGACAACATGCCAGATTACATTTTTCTTAACCATTATATTTTTTAATTAGCACGTCAATAAGTTCTAACATAAGGTTTGCAGATAGAGAAATTGTCATCCACTGAAAATATAGGGTTAAAACATTTATAAATAAATAGAATTATAATATTAAATCCTCAAGATCCAAGATTTACGTTCCTAAAATTTCCAATTGTTTTGCTCACAAAGGCTTAAATATAAATGAAAAAAATATTTATTGGTGTATCATGTCAAAAATTTAGCAAAAATCTTCAAATTTAATGAAGATTGTTGTTGATCGTTTCATTTCGAATTTAACTTTTTCAGACAGATATAAACCTAAAATTGCAAATATGAGTTATTCTAACTCAGAAAGATGTGGATGTAAGAGATTAAAAAAAAAACTCTGAACGACAAGTATTTTTAAGGATAACTTTTTATGTACTTTATATACGAGTAAGGAAAATAAAAGAATAAACATCAAAGTACTTAATGAATGGGTAACAAAATTTTGCATTAAAAAATCTATCAACGATATTGAATATGAATTTTAAAAAACTATTTAGAAGGAACATTAAAGAAAGAAGTGCAGTATGTAAAAAGTGATGATATT
>JAPMOQ010039601.1:345469-386201 GCA_026543055.1 Argiope trifasciata
AAGGAACATTAAAGAAAGAAGTGCAGTATGTAAAAAGTGATGATATTGAAATGAATAAATATGAAAGGTGACAAAGCACAAAAAAATACTTATTCTAAACCTGGTAAGATAAAAAAATATATAGGAGCATGCTTATTCCAAACAGCTGATAAAAAATATGTTGGAACTTCAGAGATAATTCTCTTAACCTTACACATTAGATCAAAATTCTGTTGTTTTTGCTCATAAGATTAATATTTTTCTTTTATTATTCACAGTTAATTAATATTTTTATAGAAATAAATGCCTATTCAGAGTCTGCAGATTTATCAGTCTAAAGTATGGACTGGAATCTAAATAACAGATTTAATCTTTATACAAAATAATTTTTTTCTTTGAAAGATGGATTTTTAATTTGTATGAAGCCAGTCATAGGGTCAGAAATGTCACCTATGATTATAGAATAATTATTCCAATGGAAAAAAATTCCTTATAACCAAAAAAAAAAATGTTTACGTATTACATAAAGAATGTTCGTTTTATTTTCCCCCACAATTATAAGAAAAAAATATAAATACTCTTCTGAATTTTGCTTGTGAGCCTGTGTGCGTGTGTTGCCTGTGTAACTTTGCCCTTTTTTGAACAAAACTATTTTATTCCCAAGAAAATTAATAAATAATTATATTAGAGGAAAAATACGTATTTAAAATGTAATGTAATTGCTATGCAATTTATTCAAAATACAATAGTACAGAGAGAATTTTATATTTTAAGTTTATTTCTTGAATCCTTTATATTTTCTACCGTCTTTTTATTTATATTGCTTCTTTCTTTCGAATATGTGTTACTATTTATCCAAGCAACAAACTTTTCAATAGGTATTTTATCGTACATATAAAATCAAAATGAATCTTCATCATCAGGGTCTAAAATTAATCTAAACTAAATATTAAACTAATGAAATGAAATTCAAACTCTTAGAAGTAATCATAATGTGAAGATGTATTATCATGTTTATAGTACTTAGGATGATTTGAAGCAATTTCTAATAAAATATGTTAATTTATATTATAAATTTAGTAATGCTTAACTTTGATGCATTTTTAAAGCATTAGGATTATTTTATTCGCTTGTTTTTATAAACTATTTTTAAAAACAGCAAAATCAAGCAATCATAAACACACGTGTGTGTGAGGAAGAGAGAGAATGTGTGTGAGATTATGCTTTTGTGTGTGAGTGTGTTATAGTATGTGTGTGAGAGAGTATGCTTGTATATGTGAGCATGTGTGTTTGTGTGAGTATGTGTACGTGTGTGAGAGAGAGTATGTATGTATGTGTCTATGCTCAAAGTCGTTTCATTAAATCTGACTGTGTGGCAAGAAATTATATGAATACATTTTAAATTCTGTAAAGGTTAGTAATAAAAAGATTAGGAGAAAAATAATTTTATTGCTGCTATACTATAAAAGAGTGAATATTTTTGAATTCCACACAAAACTACATTTTTTTCTATAATGCAAGAATATTTAAAGATAAGTTTACTGACTTTTATCACTTTTTCATACTTCTGTCAGGAAATTACGCAAGCCTAATTCAGAGACAATAAAATTATTACAATATTTTATTAAATAAATTTTAGAAACAGTTAATTTATTTATTGATTCGTATTAAATCCAAAACAATAATCAATTCCATTGAATGAGGTTTTCACATAACTTACTCAAATTGATATTTGTTCATTATATCTTGAAAATTTTTCATAATATTTTGGCATCATGCTCACAATTGCTGGAAAAGTATTTTTTCTTGTTCTGAAATAATTTAATACTGAAATACTTTAAATATCCGATTTCTCAGATTTCTCGTATCTTCCTTAAACTGTCGGAGTTTCAACCCCCCACCATTTGTAGTGACCAGCAGTATGTGTCATTAGCAAATAATTTTTTAATTATGATGATTGATTTATGAACTTTTAGGCAGATATTGGCCTTAAAATACTCGTGTTATAAAAAAGCCTTCTTAAAATATGAAGTTTTCATTTAATTTTATGATAAGTCGTTATAATAAGAAAAATAAATATGTATCTGCAAATGACATAGATTAACGCGTGAAACTTCGTGAATGGTTTTACTGAATGTAAAAGAAATTTATTACTAATTAAGATTTTTACATTATGGGAACCATACAAAAATTTATTTCTTTAAATTTTTATTATTAATTTCCACAAAAGCCAAAGTATTTAAACGCAATTGCTCATCTTATTTAATAAAATTTGTAACTGCATGTGTATATCTTCTTGCAATTTACACATCCATGTATAAACTAGGTATTAAGAAATATTAGTCTTTGCGAGCAATTTTTTCTTTTATTCTTTACTTTTATTTGAAGCAAATTTTAAATGAAAACAATATAAACAACAAACATTAATGAAATCATCCTTATAATCAATACAAGTAATTATTTCCTTAGGCTTGAATGATTGGATTCATAGAGATTATTGTACCAATTACTATAATAGAAATCGCCAAATCAACAAATAACTTGGTACACAGTATCGCATCACTTATTTGTATGCTCCCTTTTTATAAGCTAAAAGCAATTACTAAAATTTCCAATTAATTTTATAAGTAGCTGGAAAGTGTATTTATGAAAGTTTCAAATCCGTACTTTTCCTTTTATACTTTACTTTTATTTGAACCCACTTTTAAATGAAAATATAAAAACCAACAATTATTAATGAAAGGATCCTTCTAATTAATTCCCTCAATTATTTCCTAGGACATGAATGACTCTATTCATAGAAACTATAGTACCAATTACAATAATAGAAATCTCTATATCAACAAATAATTGGGTTCACAATTTCGTATCACTTATTTTTATACCCCTTTTTTATAGGCTAAAAGCAATTACAAAAAAAATCCAATTAATTTCATAAGTAGCTGCAAAGTTTATTTTTAAAGTTTCAAATCCATACTTACTTTGTGGCCAGTAGATCATGAAGAAGTAAAGAAACAAGAATTTATCCATTTTATCCGAAGCTAGGGTTCTCTTTGTCCACATTTCTGTTCTTTGAGTGTTATTAGTTTATAATTCGCTCAGTGCCGAATTCTTCGAAGCGGGAACATAACATTCTAAATAAAGAAAAAAAATAAATACAATTTTATATTCTTATATTAGCTTCTTTTTAATTACTTCTAATTTAAGTAATATGATTATATAATGATATAACTTGAAAATTATTAAGATGTTATCATCAGAAAACTTTTAATCCAAGACATAATAATGCCACTGGAGTTCAATAGCTATACTAAAGACTCTTAGTTATGAAATAGCAGTTTTATATTAATATGAATTGAAATTTGAAATCAAGTTGCAAAATATGAAATATTAAGAAATTTTAGTTTCAATAGATAGTAAACAATATCGAATGTTTGAGAGACTGTCCATAGTGGATGCAATAAAGCTAATAAACAATAATTCAATCTTTATACAATCGGCCTCCAAAAATTAAGCTAAAATATATCATCGCAATTTCATGGAATATACCATTTCAACATGATTTTGATGCACTATAAAAAATAATATTTATTTTTAAAAATGTAATTCAATTCCTACTTAAGTCAACAAAGAAAACTTTTATTTTAGTTACATTTAATTAAATAATTATTACTTTTAATTAAATATTAACTAATCGAAAAATTATTGATTTTCGTAAGAATTAAACTCGCATTCTTCACCTTTACGAGTAAAATACTGAAATCCTTGCATTTTACCGATTGAGCTACTGCCCAGCAATTTCAACGTTCATTACAACTTACTAAAACTCTATTTAAAGAACTAAAAATGGATTAAATTTATGAGATAATATTTGAAAAGGAAAACTTTATTAACATGTAGTGCCATCCACTACAAGTTTTTTTTAAAAAATGCATTCGAACTGCAGTGGATGAATCAAAAGATATATAAATAACTATATATATAGGGAGAATGAGAACTAATAGTAAGAATTGAAATGCTGAATTTTAAATTCGCTTAACTTCCAGTCTGAAATATAGAAAATTTCAAGCTGTTTCACAATCAAGCATTTTAAAGCAATAATTAGTTTTGGAAAATGTGCTATATTGAAAATTGTTTAACATTATTGTGTTTTTATGTTGAAATTATTTTTGCAAACTATTTTATGTAAGTATCGAATACAAAAACTCTTGTCATATATGTTATCTACTGATTTTTGCTACTAAAATTGTCAACAATAGCATCAAAAAGACTTTGACGACTTTTTTTTAAATAATAAATTAAATTTAAAATTTCACTTTCAGTTATCAAAGACATACGATTTTAACACTTTTTTTCAGAAGTTTCTGGCTTTCAGAATCATAATAATGACTTTGAAGCATTATTTCTATACTTAGGATATTTATAATATAAATAGATAAATAATTTTTGAAACTTTTAAATTTATTTAGTTTTACTTAAAATAGAATCTAATATATTATCATATTATATTTCGAATAAAAGGTTTAAGTTTGTACCCTACCGTTTTATTTTTAAAAAATAGTTATATTCCAAACTTTAAGGATTCTTTAATATCTAGCTAAATTCTATAATACAATTCTCGAAACATATAAGCTCTAAATATACAAAATATATTCTCTAAAGAAGGATATTTATAACTAATATTATCAGTCCTTTATAAATCCTTTACACGAATGTGTGCCATTTCCACGAAAAAAACTAAATTTATCTACGAATTTCACAATGTCTGCATTTTCATTTAAGATATCAAAATCAAAATCGAAAACTTTGGAAATATCAGTCATCGATTTAGCCTTTATATGTCATATTTTGTATTTAAAACTATAATTTTCCTGAATCTAAATTTTTACTTACCTAAAATTTTCATAAAAATTTTAAATTTCCTTTTAATTTATAACAATTTCCATTTTAAAAGAATTGTGTTTAATAATGATTCTAATGTAATTTTCTTCACAACTATTACAAAATAAGAAAAATTACAATATGTTAAACAAAATAATAGTTTTCAGATAATAATTCAAACTAAACATAATTAAATAATATAAACTTTGTTATAAGCTATCATTTACTTATAAAAACTAATGTGAGTTATTATAAGTTCCTTAGGTAATTAATGCTGGCAGATTTAACAAAACTTTTCATCATAATTAAAATTAAAGTTACGAATAATGAAATGATAATTTAAAGCAAACGATTTTTCCAAAATGTTAAAATTTTTGTTAATAGCGTTGCCATGCAGGAAAATAATATTTCTAAAATAATTATTTAAGTTCTATATTAACTAATATTTCCCTCTGAATTAATTAAAGTTTAATGGCTCTTATTATATTCTTTTTTGGGAAATTCCCAGGTTAAGGAAAATGAAAATATTACAATATCGAAATACTGTTATAATCTAAAAACGTGTTAAATTATAGTGCGTTCTATTAAGTAATTAAATAAATTCTACAAAATTATACTAGATCTCAATGACATTAAAACATTTAGAATGAGTGAAGCAATGTTATAATTGTTTTGATTAAAATTAATCACTTTGAAGCATCATTTCGTTGAATATATAATGCCACATTTTTTTCGACTAATTTGCAGATAATTAAAAATGAAAATTTATTAAAATAATACACTTAAAAATTTTGGAGATAAATCTTACCTCGATTCTGTATTTTAGAAATCACAAAAATAAAAATTATTTTAGCATAATGTATGTAATAAAACGCCGTAGAAGTTACTAAAAGTTACCAATTTGAAATCCAAAGAAATGTTTATCGAAATTCAACCTTCTGTAAATAAAATAAAAAAAAAATAATAATGTACAGAAAAAATTCCCAATTTTTTTATGTACAATTTATTACTAAAAATTATTCATTTTTCTTTAATCTAATCAAAAGTTCAGATATCTTTGTAACTCTAAGTTATTTTTTGCAGTTTCTTTTCATACTATGAAGAATAGATTTTATATTATAGGACATAAACATTATTTATTATTCGAATAAATACTTTCAACCATTCAAAGGTGGCGATAAAAACGCTTGAAATGTATCGATATAATTTAATTTTGAATTTATTGTACTACTTTGAGTCAGAAAAATTGATAATATACATTTTTTCTGCTGGATGATTTAAATAATTGCTATTGGGATTACTTTTATAGCGTGAATATTATGTCAAATAAATAGACTTAATGTATCAATATAAATAATCAATACTTGTCAATAAATAGATTTATCATGCCTTTTATCTGATATTTTTATTGCTTTAATAATTTCTTTGGCTCATTAAAATACGGATTGGAAAGAGAAAGTCTATGATAAATGTGCTACAAAAAATAAAATATATTTCGCAATCAAATGTAAAAATACAGAAAAGATATATTTTGAAGTAAATAAATATCTTCAGAGGATATATTAATGCTGCGTGACATCAATACGGTCAGAAGGCGCCACATTAATATGCTTATTAAGGATGTAGAAGATATTTCGTTTTTTTTTTTTTCTTCATCTGCCATGTGAGGAAAAAATATTGAATAGAAGATTATAATAGGGATGTTACTACGAATTGTTGGCATTTTGTTTAATACAAAGAACAATACCTACTTCCTATTTCTTTCTAGCTTAGAAAAAAAGAAAGCATTGTTCTATTAAAATAAGTGTTCGTGATGATAAGGATCGTTAATTCAATTTTTTCATTAAATTTTTAAAATGAATAAATTTGTCCTTTTAATTATTTTGAAGTAATATCTTTCAACCCATTTAAATAGTATTTCAAAAAAAACTATTTTTTAAAAATTATTTCAAATTAATTTCAAAATTGCTTAAAGTATCCGACTAGGGGTAAAAACACTGGTTCTCGACCACATTGGCTATTTTTTTTCAAAATTCTTATTTCTTGTGGTTTTGCTCTTTTCAAAACAGTTCATCTTTTCTAGGAAAGTAGCGACCTATCATCCAGGAAAATTTTTAATAAATCCTACAATTTTAGCTAAAATTTGACTTTAACTTCCATTTTCTTAAAACATTAAATTTCTGAAAAACTCTACACCGGTAACATGATATCCCAAAAAACTAATACAGGCATTTACTTAAACATTTCAGCGTGTGTTTTTGGTAAAATGGTTAATGAAATGAACCAAAAGTTTTATTGTCGGTGAAATATTCTTTCATCTATAGGTGTTTTTATAAAAAAAATTAAGTTGTAGATTTATGGAAAAAATTTACATATACGTATATTTTTGCCCATCACTTTTATGCATCTCAAAATGCTTTTTAGATTTTGGTTCATTTCATTCATCATTATATTCTATAAATTGTATACAAAGACAAATAGTATTGCTGCTTTATCATTTTGTATAGAGTGCTAAACGTTTTGGTGAAATTTCATTAAAATTTTCTTCAAAGTTTCATATTTCTCAAAATGTATTATATTTTCAAATATTTTTTGTATGTATAGTATTTATAATTAACAATACATTTAGAAACCATAAATAGTTTATTAAAAATCCAATTTTGCAAAAAATTTTCCTTTGAACGTAGTCGGATACCTTAAAGTAGAGATGAAAATATTTTATATCATGGAAACAACATTCATCATATAAATAATATTATACACCGAAGAGCCATTACATTATGACCACCCTGCTAATAACATGTAGGACCACCTTTAGCCCTCAAAACTGCTAGCGCCCGCCGTGGCATTGATTCCACAAGGTACTGATAGGTAGTCTGAGGTATCTGGTACCAAGCACTCACCAACTGGTCCTGCAATTCCCTCATATTGCGAGGGGGTAGCTTGGCAGCACGAATTTGATTTTCCAAGTAGGACCACAAATTCTCTATTGGATTAATGTCAGGTGAGTTTGGGGGCCAAGACATGACTTGAAAGTCACTGGAATGTTCCTCGAATCAATCCATGACGATTCGCCCCTTATGACATGGTGCATTATCCTGTTGGTACACGCCATCCCCTGCAGGAAACACTGTTGCCATGAATGGGTAAATCTGGTCTGCAACCATGTTCACGTACCTCCCAGACGTCAAGGATTGTTCTATGGTTATTATGGGTCCTAATGTGCTCCATGAAAACATTGCTCACACCATAATACCCCCACCACCGGCTTGTTTCCGTCCAACTGTTCATCCGGAAGCAAGGGATTCATTTGGAAATTGGCGTATTCCCACACGCCCGTCGAGGTGATGGACCAGAAAACGTGATTTGTCGGGCCTCCGGCAGCGTAGGCCCATACGCAGCAATGTACGCTGCACAGTGTGTTGAGAAACACTGCCTCGGTCACCACTATTGTAGCTGGTGGAGATTTCGGCTGTTGTAGCCCTTCGGTCACGGCGAACAATGCGTAGCAATCTCCGCTCTCCTCTGGAATCAATGCGCCGTGGACGACACACTTTTGGCCGGCGAATTGCCGTTTCACCATCCCTGCACCATCTTTGATATGTGCTCACAACAACTGCACGTGAACAGCCCACTAAACGCGCCGTTTCTAATATTGATGCTCCAAGTCACCGAGCCATAACGATTTGACCTTTATCAAAGTCTGATAAATCCGCTGCTTTTCCCATTATGTCTCGCTAATCGCACTATGTTTAGATAGACACTGCATACCCGTTTTATATACTCCAATATCAACCACGCACGCGCAATGGTTCTGCTCCTGGGCGAGCCCATTCTTATAGATGGAGGGTGGTCATAATGTAATGGCTCTTCGGTGTATATAAATTTTATTTTGAAGGCAGTTAATTTTTTTTTTCTCTTTTAAGAAATTTTCTTGAGCACTGTTACGTTTTTGATACTAGAAGTTTTTTAAAAATATATTCGGGATCATTTTGCTCTATCTGTTTCCTTAAAGATCTTGTTATGTTCAATAATAAAGATAACCAAGACATTTTTTATTCTACTACAATGCACTTTTTGCTTGATGATAAAATTTGGGAATACTGCATATAGCAAGAATTAACTTTTTCATTTCCTGAAAAAATTATTCATACTGATATCAAAATTTTCCTGTATTGAGAGATTGAACAATTTCCTAAAATTCCTTCAAATCAGGTTTTAATCCTATTTGTGTAAGGATGTATTAGGCATGGTGCCTATTTGTTTACAGTAAATCATAATTTTTCAAGGATCTTTCGAATATTACAATTTAAAAACAACGATTTAAAAATTTAATAATTATTATAATCTGAATTGATATATGTGACAACTTTCAACCAAATTCATCAACGGGTAGACTAGTCAATGTAGTTTATATTCGCTCAAATGCGATGATGACGAGTTAGATTTATAAAATTTGTTAGTGTAGTTTCAAATTCACTAAAAGTGTAGATATATTCTTGATTTAGTTCTAGCAAACCAAAAAGAAAAAAAAATAAATAGGTATTTTTTTCTAGTACATTAGAATAAACCCAATTTTGAATGAGAATCGTACTATAAAATAATACGAAGATCAATACTAAGCATTCGAATGTACCAGAATACTTTCAAAATTCTGTGGGTCACTTCTTTCAATTATATTAGCTATAACCCTTGAAGTATACTAAAAAACATCTATTTACATGCAAAGATTAGTATACTAATCAAAATAGTTTTGATATAAGATTAAATGTAATTACAATCTTGGAAGTACGTTGAAAAACATCCAAATTCATTAGACGTCTTCTTTCCAGTGTATCAGCAATATACTACAAGCGACTAATTTTAGTATGCTATATTTATAATGTACTACAAGCATCTAATTATGTACATAAATTCTGCTACTACTAATACGATTACACTGCTAATCAATATGAAGCTTAATACTAACAATTTATATGAAGATTATGCTTTTAATCAATTCGAAGATTAATGCTTCGAGTAAATATGAAGAGTATGCTATGAATCAATAAGATCAATGCTCCTAATTAATGAGGTTTATGTTATGAATCAATATGAAGATTAAGGCTGCAGATTAATCTGGAGATTAAGGTTGCGAATCAACATGAAGAGTATATTATGAATCAGTATGAATATTAATTCTACGAATATGAAGATTAAGGCTGCGAATTAATACGAAGATTCTGTTATGAGTAAACGTGAAGATTAAAGCTAGGAATAAATATGAAGATTAATATTACGAATTAATGAAAATATTATGTTATTAATCAATAAGAAGATTAATGATACAAATTAATGGAAATATTATGCTATGAATCAATATGAAGATTAATAGTTAGAATTAATGAATATATTATGCTATGAATCGATACTAAGATGAATGCTGTGAATGAATGTGAAGATTATACCAATACACTTAGAGATTATATTAATCTTCGTAGTATGTAAGAAGACTAAAGTTCATTTGACATCTTATAGTATACTACGATCTCCAAGAGGCAATATATCATTTCGTAACTTTCTAACTTATTCAGTTAAATCAAAATTTTGATATAAGTATTTGAGAAGTATGATGAAACTACATTTTATAAATCTCTGCATCAACAAAGGTAAAAAAAACGGAAGACCAATTAACTCCAAACTACAATCACTCATTCTTGTTATAATAAACTGGTTATTAAGGGAAAGTCTTACAAGAATTCCAAGAATCTGTCTACGAGTAATAAGTATCTTCCTACAAGAAATTCACCCACAAATTGTTAAGAACTTGGGGAAGAACTATCATAGCACCTCTCTTTAAGCTATTGGTTACCATAGCAATGATCTTTACAGCAAAGTAGCGGAACTCAATCACGGACTAAAGTTATTCCGTCTTATGGAGTGTTTGGCTTCTTATTGAGCGAGTTGCATCATATTCCATTCCATAAAATTGGAACTTTTTGTATGATGTTACAATGTTACAATTACGAGGCAAAAATTCGTTTGAAATTTACTTTGCCTATTGATTTATATTTGATTATTAACAAGTAATATATGAAATATTTTTATTGAAAAAAATTATTGATTTTCGCAGGAATTTTGATATAAATTGTGACTGGCTTTACTCAATATTTTAGAAGAATGCAACGATTTCTGGCTATCAAACACCTAAATATATGATATAATTTTTCCACCAAATAGAACAGTTTTCTTTACTATCGAAGCCACCAGGAAAATTATTTTGACACTAGCCGCCTTTGGCGACCAGCTTGTTCACTTGTTTGATCTTTAAAGTAAAGTAGCGGAACTCGATCACGGAGTAAAGTGATTCTGTCTTATGGAGTGTTTTCTTTTTATTGTGTGAGTTGTATCATATTTCATATCATATTCATATATCATCCATTCATAAAATTGGAACTTCTAGTATGATGTTACAATGTCTTAGGGCGAAAATCCCGTGGAAATTTACATTGCTTATTGATTTGTAATTGATTATTAAAAAGTAATATTTATATATTAACACAATTAACTTTTATCAAACGGTTTATGAATATATTCAGTAAAAAACTATAGAGACAAATAGATGCAGATCAAATTTCCTTTCAAACAGATTTTAAAAGAATGAACAAATCTGCTTTTTTATTTTATATGGAAACAAATATATTGAAGCCGACATATTTTATAAACTTAATAGTAAAAACAATGATTATGGTTGTTTTCTCAACATTTCGATAGAAAAATATAAAAGTCGGCATTCAATTATATGTTTATCTATGAATGGAAAATTAACATAATGACAAATAATAGCAATAATATATTCTTTTCTTTCAATAATGTATACAAAAAAGTCTAATTGTTATCTTTAACTCTATAAAAGTATTAAATTATGTTTTTAAAAAATCAATTCCTACATAAGTCAACAAAGAAAAATTTTGTTTAGCAGCTTTTTATCAAATAATTATGAAAAGAATTAATTATCAAAAAATGATTGGTTTTCGCAAGAACTGAACTCGCATTCTTCACTTTCACGTGAAAAATACTGAAATCCTTGCATTTACCGATTGAGTAATGTATATTACAAACTACCAAAACTCTACATAAAGTATTAAAAGTGGATTAAATTTAATTAGTGAATTAATATTTGAATAAAAGACTGTATTATCTTCGAGTGTCGTTCACCACAAGTTTTCAATTTGAACTCGAGTGGATGAATAAAAAGTATTTTCTGAACGATTGGAAATTTGAACAAGAGATATAAATAAATAAATACATATTGGAAGAGTGTGAACGAATTGTGGGAATTGAGAAAGGTATAAGACTGTGGAATATGATATCTAAGCGTGATATATCTAGTTTTAAGAGGATTTAATATGTTTGCAATAATAGAGGCAGTTACCGATGCGATATATTTGCATGTAAGCACCTAATTAAATAACTTTCTTTTTGCAGAGCATTGTTATGATTCAATATGGATTAACTCAAATGAAATCATATTTGAATGCCTAAGTTGTATTATTTGAAAAAAATTAATAAAGTTTATGAAATTTACTTTAAACAATGTTTACCAGCTTTCTAAATGGAGACAGAACATTATATTTAGTTTCAATCAGGTAACAGACAAGAAAAACATTAGCTTTTCAATTTAGTTATTTTTCACATTCATTAATTTAACCCTCAGACGTCGCAAAACAATTAAAAATAAATATTTTAGTAAAAATGTAAATAAGGATTTTGATTTGTGCAATAAATTCTCTTCTTGTCTATCCTTTTTTTCTTTCAAACTTTCTTTCGCGTTTAACAGTTTAGCAGAGAAATTTGGTTGCATAATTTGCGTTGCACTTTCCAATGCCGGATACCTGTAGAGGTAGCACGTCTTCCCCGTTATCTGGGTTCGAGTCCCGCTTCGGGAATAGTCGTTCTATCAGTGAGGTGTGTGCATGTAACCCATTGTAAAAAAGGTTTGTGAAGCATGAAGTAGCTAAGTCATTTCTGAACGCATAAAAACTGTCAATCCATAATAGAATTTTGCTCAGAATTTGACAGATGTTAACACTAGATTTAACGCTTGATACCAAACGTTATTTAATTCTCTTCATTTTTTAATTATCGTGTAAACTTATACTCGAACAGTAGGGCGTACGGATTTCCTCTGAATATACTTTACTAAAAATCTGATTTGGTTTGGTGTAAGAGGCTTTGCACCAAATTTCATTTGTCTAGCTCAAAGAAATTTTGAGATATCTTCGCCAAAGACAGACAGACAGATCAAAAATGTATATTTCGAACTTAGGATGGCCTAAAATGATAAGACTTCAAAATCTCGAGTTCGAATTCTTAGAGGATTACGATACCTTCTCTGTACTTCTTATAATTGCTTTCTAGGAGAATTTATAGACAATTTTTATGATCTGGGCATCCTGGGTTCGAGTCCCGATTCGGGAAGGGGTGTTCTTCCCTATTCTATCTGTAAGTTGTATGAAGGTGCTCTCCTCCCTCCTTAAAAAGGGGTTGTGTAAACTAACGTGAAAGTATGAAGTAGTCAATTCGTACTCTTGGCATTAGTCGGCGCTACTGAGAAACAAGAGACGCTCATTTCGTCTTAAATCACTGACAGATTACTATCCGTAGACATGTAAAGTGCTATAAGTAACAGAAACAAAAATTTCCAATAAATCTTTCATGCACATCTTTGATATTCCTGATTTAATTAAAATTTATTCTTAGGGAATAGTTTTGAATAGACATTAATGCTTTACACGTCTTCTAATATTGTGTACACGAACATTTTTAATAGATTCATAGCATCATGGTAGCATTGCAAAACTTCAGATATTTTTAAAGCTAATTTTGTATGATTATTTATTATCGTTTCCTTAATTCAGGTGTACAAAGTTCAGATGATAACAAAATATTCATTCTATAGTTTTTAGCATTAAAATTATATCATTCCCCTAATATTTGAAAAAAAAATGAAAAATATCGAATGCTTCATAGCAATCTAATGTATAAAAATAAATATTTGTTCGTATTTTAAATGGTGCATCATGCATATAATAATGATGATAGGTTTAGTTATATTAACGTTCCGTTTCAAAGCAACACGAGGACTATTTTGAGACGGACCTCGTCATTTTGAAAAACGGTTAGAAGACGAGGACGACACCTGAAGTGGCACCCCCCTCTCCACTCCACACCACACCAGCGGGAGGACGTTTGGCCTGACAGATTTAACGTGCAAGAGACCCCCTCACACGACGGATCTTCGGTGGAATCGAGTCTCGAACCTGAAACCCTTCGGTTCTGAAGCCGAGACTTTACCACCAGGCCACCGCGGCCCCTCATATAATGATGATAGGCAAAATAAGTCATAGTTTTAAGGTAACCGATTTCGGTCGAACGAAAAATTTTGCTAAATTTGTTTTTTTTTAAAAACTATTCTTGGTTTTTCGATGTATTACCAATTATAAACACTAGAAATACAAAAACATTATTTGAAAATATAATATATTTTGAGAAATAGGATAATTTATAGACAATTTTTATGAAATTTAGCTAAAACGTTAAAATTCTACACAAAATTGTAAATGCAACAATCCTATTTTTCTTGATACTCAAGTCATAGAATATAATGATGAATGAAATGAAGCAAAATCTAACAAAAATGTTGAGATGCAAAGAAGTTACGGGTAAAAATATACGTATATATGCATTTTTTCCATAAATTCGCAACTTAATTTTTCTAAAAACACCTATAAATGAAAAAAGTATTTCACTAACAATAAAACTTTTGTTTCATTTCATTGCTCCTATTATTTAAAACATACTCTGAAATTTTTATATAAATACCTCTATTAGTTTTTGGGATAACATGTTAATTGTGGATAATTTTTATGAAAATTAAAATTGAAGTTAAAGACAATTTTTAGCTGAAAAATAAATTTTGCTTAAAATCCCTCTGGATAATAGGTTAGACCTTTCTTTTCTCAGAAAAAACAAACTGTTTCGGAAAGAGAGAAGAGTTTGAAGTAAAAGAAATAACACTTTTTTTTTAAATCGCCAATGTGGTCGAATACTAGTGTTTTTAACGTAGTCGGATACCTTAAGATAGTTTTATAGATGGATTCTTATTGCAAGAAATGCTTTTAAGATATTTGGTCCATAAAAGCAGTATATTGCGTAACACACAAACCTTTTTTACTATTATTTCATTATACCAAATTCGAACCGAAAAAAAGATGAAAGAATTCCATTTGAAATGTGACTTATTGCTTCGAAAACAAAGATATTAAAAGTTACTGACATTTCCTTTTCATTTTCGAGGATGAAAAATTGTTTTTACATGACCCACTTCTTTTATCTCCCATAAGTGGGATAAATCCTTTCTGGTAATTGATATATCTTCCGAACAAAAAACTTAAACAGTCCCTAAAATGGTCCAGTCCCCGATTGTATTAAACAGAGGTGGAGTTGTTAAGAGTAGACCATGGAATTATTTCTCCTTTATCATTAATATAAAATGGATGTTCGATTACTAAGAAAAAGGACTTTTCTGAAGCGAGCAAATGGTTATGTCACTATTTATTGGAACGTTTTTGTTACGCCTACTTGATTCAGTGACCTTATTTCGATGAGAAAGTATTGGAAAAATAAAAATAAATGTTTGGTTTCTGTGATGAAACTTCAATAACACTCTTGGCACTGTGTCTTGAAAAGTGAAAATGTTTTCTTTGCTTGCTCTTATACATTCAATAAATTAATAGGTGAAATTTATCTTTTTTTTTGTTCCAAACTTCCATTTTAATATCCATTCTGGTTATATTTCATGAAATTAATTTTTAATAGATTGCTGTGATCACACGCAATTGTTGCAGCTAAACATCAATAAAGTCATTATTGCCAATCATATACAGATTTTGAAAAGAAATTTTTAATTGAAATATCACATTTTGGATTTTTCAATAGCAAAAAACACAGAATATAATTATATAAGTAAACATATAAAAGGATATTTCATTAACATTATTGGAGATCATTATGCTTTTAATAATCAATATATATTGAACTTCTACGTGTATGTTTACTTTTATTCTATCATTATATTTGAATGAAAGATGAATTTCAAAGCAATATATAATGTTTGCACATCAAACACTTCTTTGCAATATGTACAATTGCTTTATTTTATTTTAAATTGATTATTAAACAAAGATCAATTTTGCACTTGAATCATTTCTTTGAAATTGCTACCTAAAACTTTATAAATTACCGTTGTAAATATTTCAAACACTTTTAATTAGAATATTACATTTTTGGTTTTTGTTTAGAAAAAAATATACACCATGTTATCATTAATTAAATGAACGAATTACACGTTCATTAACATTGAAAGTAACAAAATATCTTCAGCAATCACTTATTTCTTTTATCTTTCATGCATATTTGAATGATATGAGGAATGAATAAGGAAACTGGAATGTTTTCAATTAATGTTAATTCACAGCACTGACTCTCCAATATGCCCTAAGATACCCGAATAAAAATTACTGAATAATAATGAAACCACCAAGTCAGCAACACTGGTGGTAACTATGATTGAATACTAAGGGCTATCACCGGCCGAGGTGCAACACTTCCCTACGGAAGTACATCCCCTCATCAATGGGTTGAGACAGATCCGCACATTTTCGTGTACCTTACAGGGTGGTGAGAACTGTGGGGATTTCATCTTAAAAAGCCCAATAACATCTACGGTATTGAGCAATTGCTTTTGTGGAAGGTGAGATGTGCTCTAGGAATAGATCACGGGACCTTTGGGTTTGAAGCCTAGTAGCATAGCCACAGGACAAAAGCAATTGCTCAACTCCGTAGATGTTATTTAGATGTTATTTGGCTTATTAAGATATCATCACAGAACCAACCAATATACAGGAAGCTTCTCAAATATACAGGAAGCTTCTCAATTTCAAAATGATCCCTCGGGGAGATTCAATTAATATTACATTTGCTTCTTTTGAATCGCATTAAATTTTATCTGCAATGTAGACAATATATACCATAATAGTTCATATTACCATTATTTCATCCGAAATAGTCAATCAATATTTTATCAAAATTGAACGCAATTTATTCGTTTCAAAGTTATCAACTCTGCAAGTATCAACTTAAGGGTAGATTTAATTAGTTATAATGACATATTTTTATTTTCTTTGATTAAGGAAACATTACAAAGTTAATTAGAGTTGCAATAAGAAAGTCAAACCCTATTACATCATTTTTATGAGTTATAAGGTAATTGTTTCCTAAATGCGTGACTTTTCTTTTTTCTATTTACTAAACCATTTTCTAATACCATAATCGTTATTAGACCAGGAATAAAAGTTTCTAAAAGACCTTGCACCACTTTAAATTCTAGTTGTATTGTTAGTAAACAACATAGTGATGTAATTTTATGTCTGATGCACTTCATTATAAATCATCGATACTTTAGGTAATAGAAAAGTATGATATTCAAAAAAATAAAACTGTTTTTATCCAGCTAGTGATCGGAAATCGACTTTCGTTTCTTGAACAATAACTAGCGCATCCTTAAAAATTCTATTTTTTGATTTACATGGGTTTACAAGTTAATCTGTTAAAAAATTAAAACTAAAATTATTTCTTAGAATCTAACAACTTTGTTAATATAAATTTCGTGGATAATAGATTTTATCAGGTATCCAATATATTAATTCAACTAAATATTTTTAATTGCCGCAATAAAAAAATATTATTTAAGAAGTTTACTTACAGAAAGACAGTTATTAAATCCTTTAATCTATGTACATAATTTATATATAATAAGAATTTAGAGAATAATTATATTTCATAATTATTTTATGAGCAATATTTGTAACAAAATTTTAAAAGCTTCATAAGTTAAATCAAAAACCATTGCATTCAATTTCATTTTTAATATCAATGAGCTTTATACAATTTGAAATAGTTTATTTGAGTTCAGAAAACGTAAATTTAGAAATAGAATTTATGATGTAATTATAGAGGGTAATACAAATTCCCAGGAGAGATTTTAAATTGTTTCGCTTATTCATAAAATTCTCTAGTGCAATGCAAAAATACGTAATGGCTAAATAAACTAGAAGGATTTTAGGATTTTAAAGGAATTAATGTTATTTGAGGATAAGAATGAACAAAACTGCTTAATAAATAAGCAGTTGGAATATCTCCCTCGGAGGACACTATCCTGTGAATCTAGTTTAAATACAAATTTATCTTACCAGACACATTTGGTTGAACAAATAAGAACCATAATAATAATTTCAATTTAATAATATTTATGAACTGCAGAAGTTTTGTAACATTTAAACTATGTTTCGCTTCAGTAAACAAATAAAAAAGATTAAATGTCAAACAATTTATTTACTTCAAAAAATAAAATTTTAATAAGAACGATTCTGAATGGAAATTAAATGAGAAATTTAATAAAAGATTGAAATTCTTCAATTTCTATTATCCTTATAAATTACAGTTTGAAAAATAATAAATAATTCTACAAGAAATAAATCGTCTGCCAGCATTATAAGTTATTAATTTTATATATATTTACGATTTGTAAGTATAAAGTATAACTCATTCTTCATTTGTTTTATTTACGTTTGTAATTCAAAATTTTAAGTGAATGGCAAAGCTATAACTGTTATAATTTTCTAAAAATAAAAGATGTCGATTTTTAAAAAACATTTATTAGTTTCTTGCTTATGTTGAGAAATCTAATTATTGCATGGAATCTGGAATTCAAATAAAATGAGTGATATCAGCAAGCAGATAGTACAAAACATAAACTTTATTTTTAGATAGATAACATACGTGATTTTTATGACTGTTTAGTAAACGATGTTTTCAACTTTGCGTTAGATAATTCTTCTGTACTAAAATTCTTCATTCTAAATTAATCGTTTGGTTATAATATAAATTATTCATTTCATATATCTCGACGATTTCTGAATATAAAATAAAATTTGTTCTTTATTCATCGAAATAAAAACTCTTAGTTCTTTTAAATAAATTCGTTTGCTAGTGAAATAAATTATTTGTTTCATGTATATATATTTGCAGTTAATGAATATAAAACATAAATTTTTCTTAATTCCTCTAAATTAAAATTCTTAATTCTTCAAAATAAAATGTTTGTCGTAATAAATATTATTCATCTTATATTTTATGCCTACTCAGTATAAAGTATAAATTACTCTTATTAATACCTCTAAAACTCATTTTATGGTTCTGAAATTGTTGTTCTTGCAGAATAAAGTTTAAAAAGAAAGCTATTTATGTTTGATTTTTGAGTGTTGCTTTCAATGATTGGCTATTCACGAATTTTATTCTCCAGAAATAAATTACTTTGAAAAACAATGTTTCCATTGTTTCAAATTTTAAATTATAATTCATTTTCAATAATGTGACCTTTATTTATTTTCAGGTGATAACCATAAAATTCGCCTCTCTATTTTTAAATGCATTTCAGGCATCTATCAGAACGAATAAAGAGCATAACATCATAATAAAAAAGAATCAACTTCCCTTTGAAATTTATTTAATAGCAATAACAGTTAAACACTCGGATTCGTTATTCGATTGTATTTTTGTATATTTTTAATCCTCAATTGAGTTGAAAGTTGCCTTCATTGTAAAAATCTACAAATGAATTTTTAATAAGATCAAAATTAAATAATCTACAAATGAGTTCTCAATGACTTTGAAACTAAAAACAAAATTCTACTTTTACTTTACTAATAATGATTATGTTCAATGGGGTTAAAATATGAAACTATCAGATGTTACCATATTATCAGATACCGATTAAAATAATCAAAATCACAAAAGAGTTTAAAATTTCATTCCATATTTCAACATTTTTTTCCATTTTCTTCAATCAAAGTCTGCCAATTGTTTCATTCTTATGTACAGATTTGCATCCTTTATTTATATTCAGAAAATTTAAACATAATGTTAAAATCTACTCCAAGTTAAATTTTTATCACATTTATCGATATAGGGATGCAAAGTTCCATGCATTTCATTAGATTATGAATTCCATGTTCGAAATTAATGTAATATAACCCTTTAATCTGTTAGTTATGCATCATTAATTTAGAGAAAGATTCACTATAGTGTATTTGATAATCTTACATTTAATTCAAACCTAATACATAATATGAGATGCGATAATTTAACGAACAGGATTATGTTTAATGATTATCTTGTACAAATTACGTTTAGATTCTTATCGCCATAATCACTAATATATTTCAGATTTTGGAATAGAAGCTACTGGTCTATTTTGGATTATAAGTTTTGATGAATTCGATGAGAATGGAGAAACTAACATTTTCGTTTGAGTGAAATTTGGATGATTTATTCGGATCAATTTAATCAATTCAAATCAATCGAAGGATTTTAATCAAATCTTTGTAATTTGTACCTTTGATATAAAAATTATAAATTTATAAGAGAAAAAAAAGCTAACAACATTATTAAATGATTAAAACATATTTCTAAAAGCTGTTATCTTCTTTGGATATAAAATAACAAACATTGAACAAATGTTTTTTTTCTCTTTCAATATCGTTATTTTAATGTTCCATGGTTCATAAATTTTTTTATTGAATGTGTTCTCCATAACAAACACTAGTATCGTAAAAATAATTGGAATTAAACAGACTCAGAGGAAACGAGAAAATAACAAAGAAAATTCAAACATCTGAGAAAAAATTAAACACGACGTATGCAGCAGATGGTTTCTAGAACCAAAACACAAGCCATATTTGATTGAAACTTTTATGAAACATACATCTCGATTGACCAACTGGTCCTTAAAGACAACTAATCAGAAATAAGAAAAAAAATTTGTCCTAAGAATTCTATGCGTTTCTATTTGGTTTTTGTTATAAATTGTTTTGTTTTCAATTTCGAAAGCAACTTCAGAAACACTTAATAGTTTTGAAAAAAAAAGTTTAAAATGACTTTTCAATGGAACAAAAATAAAGTTCATCCAAAGCTAATCTTTTATTGTTTAAAGCATATCAATTGTCAATGATACTGATATGTAAAATTTAGTTAGGTTTTTGGGATATACATACATATTTTAACTAAATTCCAATTCAAAAAACGAGATTGACGCCATTTAATTCAAATTAATTAAATTTATTAGGGAACAAACATATCCCCATTTCAGTCTTCGTATATGGAAATTATCTTTGCCGCTATTCTTCTAGAAAATGAATGTGTTATATTTTATTTAATTACCAATGATAATGACATGTAAAATTTAGAGAAATTTTCGGGATATACGTACATATTTTAATTAATTTCCAACTCAAAAACAAAGATCGACGCCATTTAATTCAGATTAATCAATTTATTAGTGACCAAACATATTCCCATTTCAGTCTTCGTATATGGAAATTATCTTTACCGCTATTCTTCTTCCAAAACGAACATGTTATATTTTTGAAAAAAAGGTTTAAAATGACAGTGAACACAAAGACACTTCATCAAAAACTAACCTTTTACTGCTTGAAACATATTAATTACCAGCGATACTGATAATTAAAATTTAGTTAAATTTGTGAGGTATGGGTGCATATTTTAATTAAATTCCAACTCAGAAAACGATATTGACGGCATTTAATTCAAATTAATTAATTAATTAGTGAACAAACATATTCCCATTTCAGGCTTCCTATCTATGGAAAATATCTTTGCCGCTATTCTTTTAGAAAATGAATATGTTATATTTTATTAATTACCAATGATAATGACATGTAAAATTTAGCGAAATTTTCGGGATATACGTACATATTTTAATTAAATTCCAACTCAAAAACAAAGATCAACGCCATTTAATTCAGATTAATCAATTTATTAGTGACCAAACATATTCCCATTTCAGTCTTCCTACATGGTTAATAACTTGAACGGTATTCTTCGTCCAAAACTTTCGTAAGTCTTCCATTTTTCTCTTTCTCTTATTACCGGAAAGATTGGAGGTCGTGATATCCGCAACCAAAAAGAAGATTTATTCCTCTAAGAGTTCCGGAAGTCACCCACTTAGAGCTCACGCTCCGTTAATCTTTTCTTACAAGGGGAGGTAATTATAAGAGACTAGCAGTCATTAAGATCTCATTTCGAACGCACTTCTAGCTGTTAATGCTATTATACTGAATACTCCCCAGATGTTATTTCAAAAGAAGAAACATGCACAATTGATCTTATCATTTTACAAATGTGCTAAACATATAAAATAGTCTTTTTATATTGATAAATTCTTCTATTGTTATTAATTAGTTTCAGGGACCCTTTATTTTCCACTTTCCAAATATTTAAAGTAATTAGCAAAATTAAATATCAGTTCCCCAGCTACAATAAATGGACCGGCTTCTCCGATTTTTATTTTGAATGAATATCGCCTATATGGGTGAAAGAATTGAATAATTGCTTCTATTCACAATTGCAAATAATTTACTTGATATTGAAGCTTGTAATCTGGACAAAATGAAGACATGTCGTCTATATAATGATTTATCATAACAACAAAATATCAAAATTATCACGTAGATACAACTTAAGTAGACAAAGAAAGTAGAGTTAAATCAATTTGCTAGCTCACTCTGAATTAAGAACACTGTAACTGAAAGATCTTCAGATGTTATACAAGAAGGAAAAGTTTCAGAATATCTTTCTGAAGGCAGTAAGAGAAGTCCAGAACACTCATCTGGTAAGTTAAAGAAAGGTCCAGAATCTTCTGAAACACGAAATAAAGAAAAAATACTTAAACAAATTTTATGTCTACTGGGATTCGAACACAAGATCTTCTGACTATGAGTCCAGCATCATAACCAGTCAGCTATGAAAACTCGGCAATGTTTCGTTTCAATGCGGCAATATGTCAGCAACAAAAGACATCTTGTGTAGCAAGCTTAGAAAAGTCCACATAAAATCTCTCGGTAGAGGGAGCCCCGATCACACTCCCCCTAGTACACGAGACGAGTTTGTATCTACTGGGAAAAAGAAAATATACAAACATCAACAGTGAGACCACGTGATATTTACTTGATTGGCTACTGGCTCCGCCTAGGAAGACCACATGGTTCCCCGAATTCATTCTTAACATGCGTTATCAATAAACAATTCGTCTTGAATCATCATTCATCTTCGAGTTTAGTTTAGTTATACTAACTTACTGTATGGAAGTAACGCAAGAGCTATATTTGAACTGACGTCTTAATTTTGAACTTCAGTCAAATGACAAGGAAAGCAACTAGCTTAATAGTTAATCTTTTCCAAATTTCCACACCATACCAATTGAAGGACATTTGACTCATGACATCAGATTTCAGGTCTCAAGGCTCACGTATACGATGCATCGTCAATGGAATCGGTTCTCGATCTTACAATCCTCCAATTCCTAAACTGAGACATTGAAACTAGATCGCATTTGCGGGAAAAAATCTAAAAAAAGCATTATTTCCTGTCACATTATACGTGGAGAAAAATCAATTTATTCCTCCTATGATAACTACTAAATAGAATATCTAATTTACCGATTTGTCTGTTTTTATTTCATATGAAAACCAGTGTCTCCGATGTTTATCAAATGTCATCTGCTACTTCTAACCTTATTTTTGAAAGATGCTGAAAAATCATTAGAACACGATAATAACCAGAAAATTTTACTAATTTCAGTCCTCTATTATTTTTGATACGGTAAATACATAGTTTCCAATCAGTATGTTTTATCATTACTTTGCAATCTTAATTTGAAATAGTCCTTTTTGTTTAATAAAATGTATTTCATGGAAATTAGTCATCAAAAATATTAATACCTTTATTAATGTTTATCAATCAGCCACTCATGAATTCATAGTTTAATTAAAAACTTTTTTATCCATATAAATAAAAATGAATGTTTGTCTGTATGATTCTTAAGGGCTGCCCATCTCGATACCCATAAAACTTCGACAACATATTTCTTGCACTTACTCGAAAGTTATAGGCATAATACAATCATCTAAAGTATAAAAAATATTTTCAATTCTATTTACCGCATCTATTAGCGACCAAATAACTCTCCAAGGAGGCACAACAGAATCAGTAGATATTCTAAATTCAAGTCAGACGTTACTATTTCATAGCTATTGTACGTAAATGCAATGCAAGTCTTTCTCTGAAGTAATAGTTTTATTAGAGAGTGCGCAAGAAAGTTTTAGGGGATTTTATCCAATTAATTCAATCGTATAGGTATGAAATTTTAACTAAACATCTAATAAAATTTCAGCTTTCTTTGTAGTAACTTCCGAAAATATCATAGTACAAATAATTTTGCATCATCTTAGTGTTCAAAAAAATTATCTTTTCAATTATATTAAAGATTTGATGGAATAAATATTTTATCTATGTTTAATCAATTTTGAAAGAAAATATTTTAATCACATTTTTTAATATTAAAGGAGAATACTGAACGAATATTAAACGAATCACGAGATACCATAAATAGTTTATTACATGACCATTCTGAAAGAACAACAAGCTTTACAATTCTAAACGAATACACAAATCTTATGTATAAAAATAAATATTTGTTTGTAGAATAGAATAATAAAAATTGAATAAATACTATTTATGCTTCTCCTTTATATATCCTTTAATTTCAATTAATGCATTCACTGTCGATAAGAAAATGAATATTACTTCTTCCTATCATTCATTATTAAACAAGATAATTCTAAACGAAATTTCCAAGATTATTTCTTCTGCTGTAGCAACGCGCCAGGTACCAGCTAGTTAGCTATATTCGTAAGGATAACTTCTTTGGACTACATTTTTAAGTCAATATTTGTGATCCATCTTTCTTGCAAACAAAAGTAAAAATATTTAATAAAGAATGTTCAAATCCCGCGTCTTCTTCAAAACTCAAAGCCTATATCTTTCCAACACAATTTCCTTTTTAGCATTCTTATCAACTCTGATTTCTAGTTCCCGTTTCCAACATTAGTCTTAAAAGATGAGGAATATGTGCATCGAAACGTGACGTAACTTTTGGTTCGGAATAAGTCCATTCAAAAAAGAAAATCATTTCAATTCTCTGTTCTTACGACGGATTTCTGTCGAAGCGGAACAATTTATTCTGGTAATGGCGGGAGATGAAATGTTCTCCAAACGATTTTATTTTATTGCTAAGAATATATTCTCCTACTTTTCCAACATAATTCTACTTCAGAATGTAATCGGAATGCTTCGTGTGTCCGTTGCGTTTGAAAAAAAATTGTCACTGGATTAAATAATACGATGCTGTGCTATTGGTTGGAAAAACAACAACGTCATAAATAATGTATTGCTAGTTTCATCTCGTGATTTGTCGCTTTGAAAAATAATACGTAGGTATTTTCCAGTTTTGTTCTTTTGCCACTATTATTATACAAGCGATTGATTTCATTTAATATAATCCGGAGAAATGATCCGGAGAAAACCAGTTATGTAATTGTGTGTACGACAGAAGACTGTACAAAACGTTGTTAATTATGGTAAAAACATAGCTAATCAATCAGCATATTTTATCATTGCTTTTCAATTTTAATTTGAAGTACTTTTTTTGTTTAATAAGGTGTATTTCATGTAAATTAGTCATCAGTTCTATATTAATAATTTTAGTAATGTTTATAAATTATTTATCAGCTGATAAAAATTAAAAACTTGTTAACTTAAATGAAAAACTTGTAAGTTATCTATAATTGTAAGGATAACTTCATTGGTCAATATTTGAGATCCATCTTTCTTGTAAAGAAATTATCACTGGCTTAAATAATACGGTGTTGTGCTATTGGTTGAAAAAACAACGTCATAAATAATTTGTTGCCAGGTATTTTTCAGTTTTGATCTTTTGTCACTATTATTCTACATGCGATTGATTTCATTTAATATTCATAAAATATGATCTAGGAAAACCAGTATTTAGTTATGTGCACGACAGACGACTGTACAAAACGTTTTTAATTTCGGCGTATTTATGTAATATATATAAATATATATATACAAAATTTGGAAGAATAGCTAAAAACAACTGCATAATGTTATTTCTGGTGTCTCGCTGGGCTTACACTCGACCGGTTATAAGATAGCCAATAGGCAGCGCATGCGTAGAAAAAGTGAAAATTTCTGTTCAATCGATGCCAAGTAATTATCCTGATGGGACAATAACTGCCGTTGCTTTTTTTGTGCGTGTTTGTGGAATTTGGCATGAAAAAAAAATGATGACTCATCACAAATTAATTCCGTCATCTTTTTGTTCTTTGATCTTTCTGAAGAATAAAAAATAATACAAAACCTATTTACCATTGCGTGTGCAGGTATTTAAATTTCATTTGCCATTTCTTTTCTATATTCCAAATTTAGGTATATTGACATTTTTTATTATATTCCTTCATACGACATATAACGAAAAAAAAATGCTGTGACGCCAATACGGCAATTTGTAGCCAATCATGAAATACCAGAATCTATCTTATAAAATTGTGGCAAATATAAATCAACTCCTTTCTTCGCATACGTTGGTTATTGGTCGTCTTAGAAATGGCCAAGTGTGTCCTCGGCATAAAGGCAAAGCTTCACATTAATTCTGGAAAGTCACATTAATTCTGCTTTTTAACAAATAAATGTTATTAAAAATTTTATTTAAGAAGAAATTATTAGCAATTTGTAATACAAAAGTTTTGGAACAAAATTCAGAAGCATATTTAGCATTGAACTTTACATGTAAGAATTGCCCGCAACCTGGCATAGAGGTAGAACGTCTTCCCCATGATATGGGCTTCCTGGCTGTTCGTTGTTGTTCTGCCCTTGTGTTCTATCTGTGAGAGGTGTGAATGAGTCCCCTCTGTAAAAAGGGATTGCACAAGCGAATGTGTATGTATCATCCTCATATGAGCTAGAAATCAGATTTCTGCATAATAATTCAGAACTAAATTTCTTTTGTTTTCATTTTATCAGTTTGATCAAACTCAAATAAAATAACATTATTCAAATCCTTTCCGTTAAAATAATCTATAATGAATATATAACATCATTTGTTTATTAACAGAAATATTTTTTAATATTGAAATATTTATCACCTTATATTTAAAAAGGTTACTACAAAAACATTGTATTACTGCATATGACCAGCCCGAAGGTACAAAGATAAATAATAATGAATGACCGGATAACTGCAACAACAACACTGCACGTAATAGGGATTGAATCCTAAAGGCCCTCACCAGCCACGGTGAAACCCTTCCCTAAGGAAGTACGTCCAATCATAGATGGAAGAAATTACCAGCCCCCCCCCTTTTCGTATATAGTCTAGGGTGGCGAGATCCATCCCTCATCCCGACAATAGTATCATCCAATAGCATCACGTTCTACAATCTCCCACCACTGCTCAACCAATCACAATCGTAGCTTTAACAGTTTCCTTCGTGCAAACGAGCCAAAATTCCAAACCGAAATTTCTCCTATTTCATGGCAAAATATTAAACGTTTATGCTCTATCAGTCACAGTCATTAAGGGGATAATCCTCCACCGAGGATAGGTGCCCCGATAAATATGACATCAAAGTCGAAGTCCATCCTGGAAGCATCTTATTCTTATTTCAAAATTCTCCCTCCTCCCCTAGGAAGGAGCAACAACATTGATAATAAAATAAATATTTGTATCAATTCTCTGAAGTTAATAATCTACTTTGGAATACAACATTCTTTGCTTTTATCTTAATTTTTAGCTCAATGCTTTTCCTTTTAAATAGTTTCCATTAAATTATTGTTAAATTAAATCTCTACTTATTTTATTGGTAGTATTAAATTAATAATTCCATATAGAAAACATTAAATCAAAAAGTAATATATATCATAGTAAAGGATCATCTCTTTATATTATATATACCTTTCGCATTTAAGTCAATTTATTAGAATATTTTTTTTCTGTAATTACATTACTTCTACTATTTATACTATAATAAATAATGTGCATAATAACCAGAACAAATTATTTTTCTTATTTTACTGGTGAAAGAATGATATAATAAAGGTATATATGTAAGAAAAGTAACTAACCTTAACATCTTAGGAAATCATAAAAATGATGAAACACTTTTATGTTTTCTCATTTTACATATTAAATTCTTCTTGAGTTTTCGTTATCTGACATTTGAAATTCGACGTTCTTGATATCAGACATCTACAAAAGAGACTCAATTCCTAAGATCTTTCAACTCTAACAACGTCATTTTTTTCTCCCTGTGTCAATTTCGACGTAATAAAATCCGGGCATTTACGCGCCAATTCTTATTAACGAACACCAAGAAATCTCTATTCATACAAGAATGCTATTGTGTCATAGAGGAATTATTGTGTCAAATTCAATCTAACTTAATAAAAGTCAAATTTCAGCGAAAGGATTGCAGTAAAGAAAGGGGAAAAAGCATTCTCGAATAACACATGATTGGAGAAAGTAAACTGGCGAAGTTAATACATCCGAATAAGAAAGAAAGTAGAACGGAAATTGGGAGGCTATTGAAAAAGAAGTAGAATACGGAGGGAATAATTGTTTGTCTAAATATTGTTGACTGCTTGCTATCTTTACAGAAGTTTCAGACTGAGCACTACTAAAAAGAAGCCTTATTTGCACTCATGAATTGCTATGAACTTTGACGTAAGTTGATTTCAGAACAATAATCTACAGAATTCATGCCAAAGCTTTGAGAATATAATAAAATTGTTAGAAAAGATAATAAAAATACGACATTATTTGCACGAATTGTTTGTTAACCAATCACCGATTCGGAACACATTCTTATGGGAATTCCACGAATTCATTTTGAGAGGTATGGAAACAAATAAGAAATTGAGTTATTTTTTATCGCATTTGTTTAAATTAAATTTATGAATGATTGGAAAGCTATTGAAATCCTAAATGCTGCGAAGTAATTATCAAATTTTGTATTGAATTTTGTGGCTTTTAGTTAAAAGTTAATTTGTAAATTAAAAACTCAGATCATCTGTATAAAAAAAGGTAATTGTATTTTTAGTATGGTTTGCCTGATTCACAAATATTTTAAATCAATTTTATTCTTTCCATCAGAGATATTGTTCGTAATGATTAATCATGTTAGAATTATTATTAAAATAATTTAACTTGGCTTTTAAAATCGTTTTCGCAACTCTTATTTGCAGTTTAATTAAAAATAAAATTGCAGATGATATATAATAATAAAAGAACAATTGCAAACGATTCGTAAAAGGAGAAGAAAAACTGCAGATAATATATAAAAATTAAATAAAAATTGAAGATAATAATAAAAATTGCAAACTATATGTAATTATAAAATAAAAATTGCAGACCATATTTCTGACGCACGAAGCTTTCGTGCACTCTGATATTTTACATATAAGCATGCTTTACATTAAAATAGAGTTCACATTTGGATGATATAGATTTCGCCCACGTCAGAAAACAGATTTCACATTTGGATTTTCTAGTGAAAAATTAATAATAGACAGAAAAGTATCAAAATAAATATAAAAACGCTCACAAAATACTGAGTTGTTTTTAAAAATTTTGCCCAGATTGATTATTTAATTCGAAATAATGAATACATAAATATTCGTTTTCATTCTTTTAAATCCATATAATAATCCAATCTGTAATTTATGTTCAATAACCTAAGAAACGAATGATTCTAGATACAAATTGGGCAGTTAATTAAGTTTGTTTAAAATATATTATTATTACAAAATAATAAAATTATTTTCTTTTAGCGACTTTGCTTCTTTTATAGAATTCATATATTGCATACCAATTTTAGGATAATCCCTTCATTTAAGTAGAAATTAGCCCTTAAAAGCCAATTAAGTATTAACTAACAATTAAAATTTTCACAAAATAACATATTAACGTACTTGAACATAATTCCCCTTTTACACTTTCTAAGACTTGTGATAACTACTCTGTCACTTCGTATCCCAAGCGCTTAATTAAAATGTTTTCATAATTTATGGTACATCGTCGATTGCTGGCCTTTTAGTGGACATAGATGGAGATTGGCACCACTTAGCTATAGATATTAAGGTCCTCTCGCCAACCAGCTCAATATTTCCCCTCCTCGTCCAATCATAATTCAGATATTACATCATTTTCCGAAGTATATGACCGCCAACCAAATTCTCGTGAATTGTTTGGGAAGATTCACGAAGCTACAAGGGTCTCCGCCAACATTGAACATCAGTTGCGCTTGCATTATTATGCATTCGAAATCTATGTATTCAAGATGTTGTGGAGTAAGGTGTGTGTAACGATTGGGAAAGTGATGGTTAGATGATGAAATGGATTTGCTTGGAAGTAGAGTTGAGGTTTATTCCAAAAGATTGTAGATTTATTCATTGTAAATGAAAGTGACTAAGCGTAGGAAGGACATGAAAGTGACAGAAATATTTGAATGTAGTGATAGGTGATTTGGCAATCTGAATACTGTAATTTATGTGGAAAAATACAAGTTAAAAAGTCATTAAAAGTCACACTTTATTTACTGTACCAAATTCAAGGAAGAATATCATTCTTTAAAATCCAAAACTCAAGGAAAAACATTTAAATACCCATATATATATAATTCTTGTCAATCAATTATCTTTCGTTTTCAGTGTCCTATTCCTTTTAGATTTTTATCTCTGAGCTTCCAATTATTTCGTAGAATATCTACTTTTTTTTAGTGATTTTTAAAAATGTGTTTTATTTTTATCATTGTCTATTTTTTTTAATTGCAAATAGTTTCATAAATTTTTATCATAACTGAAACTCCAATAATAGAAACAAGCTTCAGTCCTTTGGAACACTGAATTTTTAATTTCGCTCTCAAAATATTTCTACAGTTTAAACATATTCCTTGATTATTGTTATTTAAAACAGATTAACAACTGAAAATATCTGATGATGTAGATGTGTAAAATCTACCAGACGAATGAATTTAATAATATATTTCAAAATTTTAGCAGTTTTTCTTGGAATTTTCAACATTTTGACACCATTGGTTAGCAAAAGTCACTTTCAGAAAGCAATTGCAGTTACGAGTTTGTGCAGAATTATTTTGAGCCCCTCTCAATATTATTCATTAAAATTGCTATTATTTTCCTAGTGAGGTGAGGTGTTGAAATTTATCAGCAGTGAGCGGTGATTTTTAAATCTCACTAGCGCAATCAAATTTTTAACACAAGTAAGTTTTACAAACAAATTAGTTAATAATAACGCTGCATATAAGGTAATATTACGCATACACACACATATACATATAAATGCATACACACATATACATATATATACATAAACTCATATACATATATATACATACACACATATACATATACATACACACACACATATATATACACAGACACAAACACACATGTATATACATATATATATATATATATATATATATATATATATATGCACTCACACAGTCATATATATATTTAGATATGGATATAAAGAAGAAATTATCAAAAATATAACAATTATCAAACTCCAATTAAAATTATAAATATTTCTGAAAAAGATCTTTAAAAAACGAAAAGAGCTAAATTTATTTATTACTTTAAATAAAGTTGTATTTCTAACAAGAATAATAAGATTCAGGAAGCCAGAAAGATCACGATGGGACTTTTTTTATGTGGGATTTTTACCTGCTGCTGATATGTTTTTTTTTTTTACCTTTTTGTTTTAATGACTGGATGTGAGTATTCTTTTATGGTTTATATTATGCTGTAATTTATTGTTTTATATATGTAGAAAATGGTGTTTCTCTTAGGCCGCAATTTCAAGGGGTTCTCGGGTCACGAAGGGTCAATAAAGTTGGACCAAAAGTCAAAACCCTCATCGAAAATATCTCCTCTTTTGAATTCTTGCTTGAGACTGGTTCTAAAGAATGTCTTCAGGTCGGATTCTTATTTTATTTTTTATTCTTTTTTTAACTTGATATTATTACTAACTAGCTGCCTTTGGCGACCGGCTGGTTGGCCATCAGTAATGGGTTCTAAAATTTTCAATTAAGTCACATATTCATTAGTCTTGAAGTAATTCCGGGCATTGATTGGCCTGAAATTAAAAATGTTTTTTCCCGTGATGTGGCCAAAATATTAAATATGTGTTTTTAAAGAAAGCGGAAAAGGAAAAAAATTATTGAATAAATGATTTAGATGTTGCAAACGATTATAGAAACCTTGGCTTTGTATTTATTTTTTTTTAGAAACTATCACATTTCATAATGGAAAAAAGATTATTGTATTAATGATACTGATATTGCAAACGATTATAGAAATATGCCATTGAGTCGGGATGTCAATGCATATCCTGTCTAAATTCAACCAGGTTTAGTGTAAATAAAGAAGATTTGTTGAATAAATGATTTAGATATTGCAAACGATTATAGAAGCCTTTGTTTCGCTTCAATTTTCAACATTTTATGTTTCTTTTATTTTATCCAGTCACGTGCTAAAAGTTGCATATCTTTAGACTTTATTTACGATGATAGTTTTTTTTTTTTGAACTTCCGTCATTGTTTTCTTTTATTTTATCCAGTCACGTGCTCAAAAAAAAACATCGTTAAAGTATTTCTTTAAAAATTCTTTAAAAATAGAAGCTTAAGTTATACATTAAAACACTGATACCATTAGAAAGCTAATTTTTTAAACATTAAATTGATGTAAAAATCATGTTTGTGCGATACTGTTTACAGAAGTTATAGAGGAAACACACCGAAATTTCGCTTAAATTTTAATTAATTCAAATTCTAATTAAAAATTCGAAAACACGGCTCCGAGATGCACATTCCCGATCTCCAAGGTATACATGTATCAAATTTTTTAGCTGTAGGTCCAACGGTCTGACCTATAGAGCGCCAACACACACACACACACATTGAGCTTTATTATAAGTGTAGATTATGTATGTTTTACTCAACGGATCTTACTCTCAAAGTGAAAGAATAAAAATTTCTAACCTAAACAAATACTTTTAAAAAATATTGCTGTGTTTCCTTCACTTGTGATTGGCGCTGGTGAAATCCTTATAAGAATCTTGTATATTAATACTGTAGGAAAGGCATTATTATTGACCAGCGTTGATGTCAAATGTATTTATTTATATTTAAATGGACAAAACACAACTAAACAAAGATATAACAGATAAAAAGGTACAGAGCGTGAGCTGTACGTCTTACAGTCTTAGCGCCGATTTCTCGTCTGCTCATAATAGCTGCGAAGCATCACGTGGTTAATCCTGCGATATGGCGCCATGCAGGATGTGATCCGAGTTGAGAGATTTTTGCAATTCCCACATCATTGTGACATAATATTTTCCCTATCAATGCCTCAAGATATATAAGAGATGGATAATTTGTTTATCCCTCTGTTTATGTACTTCTTACATAATCTTTTGCTGTGAGTGGACATACGTTGTCCGCGCCTTCTTGTAAAATAAATAGGCATCACCAGGATGGATTAAAGCCTACTTAAGGTATCCGACTACGTTCGCAGGAAAAGTTTTGAAGAATTCGATTTTTTAAAAACTATTTAAAGCCATGGTTGTTAGATATATTGTCAATTATGAGTCAAAATACTATAAATACAACCAAATTATTTGAAAATATAATATATTATGAGAAATAGGAAAATGTTTAATATACTTTAATGAAATTTAACCAAAACGATTCACACACTACACAAAATGGTAATGCAGCAATGATATTGTTCTTTGTACACAAGTTATAGAATTCAGTGATGAATGAAATGAACCAAAATCTAAGGCAAATGTTGAGATGCAAAGAAGTTATGGGTAGAAATATACGTAAATATTCATTTTTTTCCATTAATTCACAACTTAATTTCTTTAAAACACCTATAAAAGGAAAAGTATTTCACCAGCAACAAAACTTTTGGTTCGTTTCATTGCCCATATTATTTGAATCACATGCTGAAATTTTTATATAAATACATCGATTAGGTTTTGAGACATCATGTTAACGGGGGAGAATTTTTATGCAAATGAAAGTTTTGTGAAAACTGAAGTTAAATATGTGACACTGGATGATGTGTAAGGCTTTCCTTTTTTCTACAAATTATAACTTGTTTTGGAAGGAGGAAATTATAAAATAGAAGAAATAACAATATAAAAAGAAATCACCAGTGTAATCGATAACCAGTGTGTTTAACGTAGTCGGATACCTTAAGAATTCAAAATCTATCTTTTGAAACTGCCTTCAGAATTGTAACATACATGCTTAAAAGAAAAAATAGCTGTTAATTTGAAAGTTTTAATTTTGAAAAAATTAATCAATACCTTTTCTTACAAACACCCAACAGGAATGTAATTCCAGAATAATAATGAAAGCATTAATTAAATGTGCTCTACTCAGTGAAAATGTTCTAAACATTTTTTTTTCTTCTACAGTGTTCCACTTTGAGGTTCCTAGGAGAAGTTAATATAAAAAAAAAACCACGAATTGACTATCACTTGATTTTATTAGAAAGATCTAAGAAATAAAAAATAAAAAAATAAAGCAATCACCAACCTGTAATGCAGTTTTTATCCAATTAATTTCACATTAAGTTATTCAACTGCTTTCATAATATCTCATGCCTTCAAATGTATAATTAATTTTTTCTCTTTAATTTTAAAAGTAGATTTCAAATCAGTTTTTTCAACTTCTTTTAAGTATCTTTTTCCTTGTTCAATAGTTTTTACTATCGAATTAAAAATCCTTTTTTTTTTTGAAGATAATATATTGAAAATTGAATTAATTAATTTTAATTGGACATAAAATACCGGCAATTCTAGTGTATTTTCGAGAGGTTTCATTCTTAAATTTAATTTATTCTTCATATTTAATTTATTAATTAATTATCATATAAGTCGATGTGCAGTGAAAAAAGAATTACTTATATACTTAAGTCAGAATAATTTAACAACATCTTAACTTTCAAAAGATGGTGAAAAAATATCAAATTGAATTGATTCTGTATTCATTCAAATCTTGCACTTTTTCTTAATATTTCAGTTAGGACATTATTGATTTGAAGAATTAAATAAAATTGTTTAATAAATCCTTGTAAGATTTAGAGATCATAAACTTGGTTATTTAAATGACATATGTCATAAATTTAATCAACGAAACTGTGTAAAGATATATTTGCTAATAGAAATTAAGTGAGCAGTACAGTTTTCTTTGCTATGAAATTGCAATCAAATCATGTACATTTTTAAATGTACATGATTTGTACATTTAATGTACATGACATTGATTTTAAATGTACATGATTTGTACATTTAATGTACATGACATTGATTTTAAATGTACATGATTTGTACATGATATGTCATTTTCATGTAAATTTTTTGCAATCAAATCAAGAACATTCTGAAATAAATAAACATATAAATATTTGCATCGTCACCACCACATTGTAAAAATGGCAATGCATTACAATGATTTTGGGCAATTAGTTAAGTTATATTAACTTCCCGTTTTAAATTAATAATAGACTATTCTGGAAAGATATCGTGACTTTAAATCGTGGTCAGGTGACGAGGACGACGCTTCAGCTGTCATCCTTATCGAAACAGACAACTGCGACAGTAAGGAGTCTTTAGAAGTTAGTTAGATAAAAACACACCCTAACGTACGCGCAAAAGAGAGAAGAGTTTCAGAGTCCGTTCGCAAACAATACCCTCATTAGAATGGAAAAGATTATGATAAATATTTTCCTTGCATAAAAATCATCAGAGAATAATCCTTGAATATGGGATATCATAACACATTTCGTAGAACTTTATTAACCCATTGTATGCGGGGCACATACTAGTACGCTTTCTGACGATTGATACTTGAGCGCAGGTCACGTACTAGTAGGGGTTAGGGTAACAACATGGTTTGTTTGTGGGTACGAAAATAACAGTATAGACAGGAAAACGAAGTCGAATGTTCTTGTCTACTACATAGATTCCGGAAAAATTTAGACTAATAAAACTATGCGGAACCAAAGAACGAGAAGGTTGATTTAAAAAATAAATTTAGATTTAAAATTAACTTTTTATTTATCCTTGCGAAAATGAGCGAATTTTGCCGCGTACCTCTTCATAGAGGAAAATGCTTTGAACGTGACCACGCTGTAAAACATTATTAGTTTTATGATTGCTCTTTACATTTTCATATAATCTAAAAATGTTTATATCTAACATAATTCGAAAAATTTAAAACTGTTTACTACTATTTCTGCTTGATTTTTCATATTTACGAAACTATTATAAATTTATCCACTAAAAATATATATTTTCTGTTTACAGAATTCTTATGGTTGTTATATTTATATATTTGTTTATATATTTCAATATAAAACATGAAAAGTTGTTTAAAAAAGGAAATAATTTTCGATCTATTGAGATTTAACTGAATAACTAAATTTGCGCACAAAACGCCCGCTCCCGATACGATTCCGCTGCGAAATGTACCTCACACAATGAGTTAACTGTATTATTAGGTTTATCCCAAACTTTCGATATTTTTACATACATTGTGAATACAGATGTATTTCGAATACAAGTTTACTACGTCATCATTCATCATATTAAATCTTTTCAATGATCCTGATTCAATGGCAATTTTTTGGGACAATTAATATTATATGTGGTAGATGGAATTTTGTTTTAATGGTAAGCAATGCAACATCGGTTTCCAGGAAAAAGTACTGCGTTATGAAATAAAGTCAGACAATATGATTCTCAAGTCAATTGGAGAAACATTTGATAATTACCTGCTTCAGAATCACTTATATAAGCATAAAATCTCAGGTTCTATATACGAATTATGTAAAAGACTATTATATTATGATAAAACAGTAAAGTTGTGATTTTGTGTTGTTTTTACTTATAGCACTACACAATCCCGCTGACAGATATTGTCGGCGATTTAAGCCGAAATAGGGCTCTCTTGTTTCTGCAGTAGCATTCACTAGGGCAACGATTATCACTTGGCTATTTCATGCTTCACATTCACTTCCACAACCCCTTTTTATGGGGAGGGGCGTATCCACACAACTCACATAGAAGAACAAGCATGCCCGAATTGGGACTCGAACGGGGGACGTCCAGATCAAGGGGAAGACACACTACTCTTATGCCAGGACGCAGGGAAGAGATACGCGCGCGCGCGCGCGCGTGTGTGTGTGTGTGTGTGTGTGTGTGTGTGTGTGTGTGTGTGTTAGGTAAATAGGATGATATCGCATAATTATCATTAGCTCTTCATAATAATTTTTAATGTATTATTGATTATGACTACTGAATTTAACTTCCTATTGATTATGAATAATCTCCATTAAACTTACTGGTAATGAATGAATAATGACCAATGATTATTCATAATCACCTTTAAATATATTTAGTACTTCAGTTGCCGTATTTCGCTGAATTACGGTATCTGTTTTTTTTTTTGTTTGTTTGTTTTACGTAATGGGATGAATTCTACAATTATTAATGTGTACAGAACATTCTTGCTAAATTATAGGAAGAGTTATTGTTTAACAGAAGACAATAGAGGGTAAAATGTAGTAAAGAAGAAATGTGTTATTATAATTTTATGACACTCAGTAAAGCTTTCAGCATTAATTTAGTAAAATTCTTACCGGCAAAATCAAAAACAAAATATATCTATAATTTTACCGACTATATATTCCGTAAAACAACAATTAAATTCTGTTAAAGTACAATTTTCAATTGTAAAAAAAGTTTTCGCTGGATAATGACTTTCTTTCTATCAAAATACAAAGTTTCAACTTAATTTGTCATATTAAATTTAACTGAAATTGTTATTGTTACGATAATTAAATCTCGAAGTTCCATCAGTCTTTGAAATCTTAAGGATACCAAAAGGAACAGATATTTAATTAATAGGGAAAAACTGAAGTAGAGGGGAAAAATTTAATAATGCACTAATTAAGCGAAAATCTTTTTTTTTTTTTTTTTTTTTTTGTGGGTGAAAAAGTGAGCTATTGTTTTATAATCAAATTGCATCAGTTTGTCATTTTTTAATTAATAGGTATTTCATAAAATAATTAGTTATGTATGGAATTATCTAGGTTACCGCATCAATTGACTTCATCCTTATTTTTATTAAATGCTCATTTCAAAAAATAATTAATTTATGTCTTTTAGCAGAAGATATTGCATATTAATTTTTTTTTACATGGAATCTAAATGGCAGAGATTTCTAAATCGCGTTACATGTACCTCTGTGGTTCTTGGCAAACGTGTTCAGAATCACACAAAAATCGTTGTATTGGTGGGAAACACAACATTCATAAGGTAATAGGAAAAGGATAAATTTATAAATAAATATAAATAATATATATATACATAAAGTAAAGTTGCGTTCCCAATATTCTGTCCTAAATAAAAGAAAGAAAAACAACTATGTTACTGTGAAATAATAACATTATAAGTCAATGTTAAGAATGAATATTTAATTCGGAAGATAACAGTATAATAAAAATTTAATGTATTTTTTGATTAAAATAATTCAATATAACTAAACAGCCCGCTTAACGCAGCTCCAAACACGAGGTAGTTATACATGATAAATAGAAATTGCATCTATTGCATATTATTTTAATCATGCAGTTTTATCTGAGTTAACGGCTAACCGTGTCTGACGTCAATGCAGCGTGCTTATTGCTTATTTTTCATGATGGCAGTTTAGTTTACTTTAGTTATATTAACGTCCCGTTTTGAAGCAATATTAGGGCTATTTTCGGACGGACCTCGTCATTTTGAACCACGGTCAGATGACAAGGACGACACCTAAACTGGCAACCCCCTCTCCGAACTTCCACACCGGCGGGAGGACCTTTGGCCGAGACTGATTTAAAATGGTCATGAAGTCATAGACGATTAATTATAAAAAGTATCTTACTTTCCGCCGTGTTGGCTTATGGCAGTTGGGGCACGCTACATAGGTCGGGACTGCAAAGCTTTCTAAGTTCCCATAGCGAATCATACCTCTGTGGGTACTGAATCAGGGATGAGTCGGTCTCTGATTCGGATCTAAATTCTGAATTGCGGATGGATGAATGAGTTTGACCATCCTCTAAATAAGGTTGTGTGTTCGAGCAAAGTCGTGCTTTCACCTTAACGGTGCTCGTTCACAACAAAAATCGCTCACCTCTCTGCCTTCATTCGAAAGAGCTCCGCTCATTCGGGCCTGGTATGACCAAGTGGCATTAGCCAACCACCACCATTTTCCGTTCCAAGAGTTTGGAGCTGAGCAGAATGAGCTCCTCCTGTGTTAATTACCATTTTCTTTCGCTTCACTAAATGAACCAAGTGTTGGTCATAATTTATTTTCTGATGTCTGCAATACATTTTCACTTAATTTACTACTGCGGTTTGTATTGTTATTGCTTCCAAAGAACGAGCGTTTCTTTGCAAAAAACACTACTTACCGTCTAGTTTCCGGTAACAGAAATTTGTTACCATAAGAATAGTTAATGTTCGTCAGCGGGCTTATAAAATGTCATAAGGAACGACAATAAAAATACCAATAGATAAAAAATACAAAGAGTAATTAATAATTTTAGTTTTAAAATGAAATGTATTAATTTTTATTTCTTTAATAATGGAAGTATTGTAAATTAGAAAAAGTCCTTCACTTAGGAATTTGAACCGAATAAAGATAAAGTAAAGCCGAAAAGTAAATATGAAGTAAAACAGAAAAGTAAACATGAAGTAAAACATAAAAGTAAATATGAAGTAAAACCGAAAAGTAAATATGAAGTAAAACAGAATAGTAAATATGAAGTAAAACAGAAAAGTAAAGGTAAAGTAAAACCGAAAAGTAAGGTTAAAGAAAAAACCGAAAAGTAAAGGTAAAGTAAAACCGAAAAGTAAGGTTAAAGAAAAAACCGAAGTAAAGGTAAAGTAAAACCGAATAAAAGTATAGTAAAAAACCCGAATATGCATTTTGAAAAGTTTTTTTACAATCGACCGAAATTTTAATTGAAATTTTACTTAGATCTACAACTTTAATCACAGTATCGCATAACATATTTAGTAAATTCCAGTCACTTAAGTTGCGTTTACCTATATGTGAAATTATAGCCTGACATTCTTTAACAGATTTAACTTGAAATTTGTTACATTTTTATACTTGAGATGCTACAATTTTATATAAAATTTTATTTATCTAAGTTGGGAATAGTAAAATGAAACTACTACTTAGCAAATACTCAGAATTCTAATTTTCTGAATAGTTGTGAAAACGTGCATGCAAAAGCACAGACAGACAGACAGAAAACCTTTTCATGGATTTCTTTCCAAACTTGATGCTAATCTAATTTCATATTTTCAATTTTTATTCTAAAATTCATATAGAGGTAATTCCTTTGATCTTCTGCAGTTATCGAGTTTGGGTTGAAATGATATATTTCTTTTGAATGAATTTCGTTCAAAATTTGGGAAATATAAATAATCTATGATGTACATAGCAACTTGTATTAGTCTCGCTCAGAGCGATTATAAATTATCATGTTCACTGACATACACACAGACATAGTTTTAAAAATATGTCTCTTTCACAACTCAGGATGTCTGAGTAAAGATTTATCAAGAAGGATAAATTTTTAAAAGATAAAAAGGATAAAAAGTAAAAGATAAAAATGATAAAGGATTTATCAAAAAGTATAAATTTTTAAAAGATAAAGAGTAAAAGATAAAAAGGATAAAGGATTT
>JAPMOQ010039601.1:386211-409429 GCA_026543055.1 Argiope trifasciata
AAATTTTTAAAAGATAAAGAGTAAAAGATAAAAAGGATAAAGGATTTATCCAAAAGGATAAATCGTCAAATTTTTCTTGTCAATATTTTGATGTCAATGATGCTTTCTGCTTGTATACATCATGTACAAGAAAATAAAAATAGTATTATCTGCAATATCAATACTGAATTTTTTGTAATATTAAATTAATTTCAGTCATTTTGCCTTTAAGGTGCCCAATGTCCTTAACATTTTTAATTTTTACCTGAAGAAATGACTGGAAGACGAAGTAAGCACAAAACTATCTACAAACAGATAGTCAATCAAGGGGTGTAGGAGGTTAAATTAAATGTGTTAAAAATAGAAAGAAATATTTCGGTTGCAATCTACATCCGTTAGTGATTGCTTAGAAGTTCAATACATTTATTATAATTTGACGCGATCTGTAAAAACGAAGTAACAATTGACTTCCACTTATTAAGTTTTACCTCAATTCGTATTTTGAAGCTGATCCAAAATACATTTCTTAAAGAATTAAGCAAAATGTCGGTCGGTCGGTCTAATGCCACTTGGTCATACCAAGCCCGAATGAGCGGAGCTCTTTCGAATGAAGGCAGAGGTGTGCGCCTTTCGTTGTTAACGAGCACCGTTAAGGTGAATGGACGACTTTGCTCGAACACACACCATGCAACTCTTTTTAGGGGCTATCGAACTCATTCATACACTTATTCATCAATCCACAAGTCAGAATTTAGATTCAAATTAGAGACCGACTTCATCCCTGATTCAGTTTTGCCTCAGTTCGTATTTTGAAGCTGACCCAAAATACATTTCTTAAAAGAAAGAAGCAAAAAGTTCTACATAACTGCAAAACAATAACTACGTGATACCATAAAGCAGAACTGCAAGTAAAAGAACTGCAAGTGAAAACAAGAAAAGTATGTTATCTGAACAATAGGCAATGCGCCAAGACTTGAAGACTTTGATGGGTTAGACTGTACAAATATGACATGCAATAAATGATGAAGAATAGGGATTAAAGAAAGTGAAAATCTTAAATGACAAATCTCATAATTTTATTTTTTTTTAATATTAAAGAAGAATCGTCACTTGTCTTCAATGATATGCGGATATTATTATTTTAAAAACGAAATTTCTGTACTTTTGTTTTGGAAATACTTTTATAAAAAAAGTTTTTGATGAAATCATGCAGGTTGATTCTAGTAATAAGGGAATGAACCTGATGAACGAAAATAAAGAAAAATGACAAATCTCATAATTTTATTTTTAATATTAAAGAAGAATCGCGTCTTGTCTTCAGACAATGATATGCGTATATTTTCAACCAGCTTTTCAGCTCAACACTTCCGGTAATATCTGCCAGCTTTAAAATAGCAACACCATTTGCCCACCTGTTGTCACCTCATAGCTTCGCATTTACACTTCAATGATTTGTCTATGAATGTCCTATGGGGTCACATTCTTGACCCCCAGAAATCGTATCTCGGCTCGCACCTCTGTGCGAGACCGTTTCTCTGGACGTCTTGCCATTACTTTCACTGTTTCAGGTCTCAGTACTAACACTATCTGCTCGAATGACCGTTCATAGATAATAAGGGCCATCTATCTCCACTCTGGTGAACAATATTCCCATCCACAATTTCTACTTTTCAAATACTGCAGCTTGTAAACTTTTTTCAGATCACCCCCCTCGTAATTAAGGGCCACGGTGGCCTGATGGTAAGGTCTCGGCTTCGGAACAGGAGGGTTTCAGGTTCGAGACTCGATAGCACCGAAGAAACGTCGTGTGAGGGGGTCTCTTGCACGTTAAATATGTCAGGCCAAACGTCTACTCGCTGGTGTGGTTGATGGGGAGAGGGGGGTTGCCTATTCAGGTGCCGTCCTCGACATCTGACCATGGTTCAAAATGACGAGGTCCGTCCCAATATAGCCCTCGTGATGCTTTAAAACGGGACGTTAATAAAACTAAACCAAACCATTCGTAATTAAATTTGGCACTTACTTAAGGTAATAAATAATGTTTTAAATAATAAGTATGCAAAATTTGTTGAATTCGCTCCTTTTGTCTAAGATGAAATGTGGAAAAAATTTACATAACAATGCTGACTTTATTTTTTTCAAGCGGTGACATTTCGACCACTTATCCAGGAACATTAAGATTGTAAAAAAAGCTTTATTTAAAGTACTTTGCAGAAAAAAGATGTATTAAAAGATATATACTCCTTAAATTCCAAGATAACAAATGTTACAATGTACTAAGATAACAGTCCACTTCCCAAAATGAAACAGATACGGGTCGCAGTAATCTTCCCCCCCCCCCCTCTTTCGCCTTTTATCATGAGTCTGGGTTAGAGAATGACGTGCATTATTTCCGCAAACACGGAATTCTCGTCTTAGTAGCTGTGTGGCGATACTTCACCTTCTCTGACCTTGAGAAGCGGAGGTGGTGGCCTACTTGGATCCGGCGCCGAAGATGAAGATGAATCAAAAAAATATGAAAGATGGGATCGGCTGAGGAAGAAGGAAATAAGACACAATGTATTATTCCGGAGAACAAAGAATATCGTAAAGATACGGATTAAATATTCAGTGATTTTTCACTCGCTTTTTCTGTATCTTTCTTTATTTTTTCTTCAGACGTAGCTATACGAATGGGACTAAAGGATTTAAAGCTTAAAAACTTGATTTTTTCATTTGATGCACTTTATTAAAAAAATGTCAGAGCGTATTTTTGCTTTTTTTCCTTCACACATTAAGTATCTAAAGAAAAAATATAGAATGTGCCAATAATAATAATAATAATAAACAGTTTTCATACTTTCATAAAGCTTTCGGAATTCAAAAAATTAATTTTTTAACTTCATAGTAACTATACGCATACTATTAATTTCTATGTTATTTTTATATGCTTCGTGCGGTATAAATAATAAAAATTGGAAAAAATTGACTTTAAAATTCATAATAATTATATGCATACTATTAATTTGCAATTGCTTCGTGTAATATAAATAATAAAAAATTTAAAAAATTGACTTTTAACTTCATAATGATTATATGCATACTAATAATTTGCAATATGCTTCGCGAGATAGAAATAATAAAAAATGACTTTTATCTTCATAATAGTTATATACATACTATTAATTTTTAATGTGTTTCGTGTGATATAAATAATAAAAAATTGAAAAAATGGAGTTTTAACTTCATAATAATTATATGTATACTAATAATTTGCAATATGCTTCGCAAGATAGAAATAATAAAAAATTAAAAAACTGAATTTCGGAAATCGATTTTAACTTCATAATATTTATATACATACTATTAAATTTGCAATATGCTTTGTTCGATATAAATACTAAAAACTGAAAAAAATTGAATTTCGAAAATTCGACCTTTAACTTCATAATAGTTATATGCATACTATTAATTTGCAATATGCTTCGTGTGATACAAATAAAGAAAACTAAAAAGAATTGAATTTCGAAAAATTAATTATTAACTTCATAACAATTATATGCATACTATTAATCTGCAATATGCTTCACGCGATATAAAAAATAAAAATTCAATAAAATTGAATTTCGGAAAATCAGTTTTAATTTCATAATAACTATATACATACTATTAATTTGCAACATACTTTGTGCGATATAAATAAATGAAAAAAATCTATCTACCTTTCTGTCTGCGATAAAGATAACTTAAAACACGTTTTGAGCTATAAAGAAGAAATTCAGTATAAGTCTTTACAACAAATTTGCAAATTTCTGTAAAATTACGAGTATAATATGATCCGAGGAATTCCGTCTGGTGCAATGTTCGAATGCAGGTTAACACGATAATTATCAAACGAAGAGAACTAGATAAATAAAATTCGGTACACGAATTCGACATCCATAGGGTAGAACAGCTATCATATTTTGAGCCAAATCCAAATTCTTGTTGGCTAGCTATCAGTTTGATTTAGTTTAGTTTAGTTATTTTAACGCCCCGTTGTAAAGCAACACTAAGGCTACACTAGGACGGACCTCATCATTTTGAACCACTGTCAGATGACCAGGACGACACCTGAGGTGGCATCCACCTCTCCACGTCATACTACACCAGCGGGAGGACGTTTGGCCAGACAGATTTAACGTGCAAGAGACCTCCTAACTCTGTTCTTCGGTGGAATCGAGTCTCGAACCTCAAACCCTTCGGTTCCGAAGCCGAGACCTTAAAACCAGGCCTCTGTGGTGCGTCTATTATTCTGAAGCATTCAGAAACAAGTGAAAGCACTAAATCAAAAAGACATTGTCATAAATGTATCAAATTTGGTTTGGGATTTTGTAACTATAATCGTAGCTTAACAGGAAATTTTTGTTTTAGTCTGTCGATGAATCATACCTAAAATGAATTTTTGAATACTGTGATCGGACACCATGGATTACTTGCCAAAGAGAAAGCAATAAATTCAGCAAAAAGGCTAAATTCACGCCAAAGGCTAATATTTGGTAAGTATTGTACGCCAGTGACATATAAGGCGTTATCTGTCATAACAAGTTTGTTAGAGAGTATTCGAGAAAGTTTTTGGGAGACCATTCTCCCTAGTTAAAGATATGAAACATTTTTCATAATGTGTAAATTATCTAAATTTTCTTTTAATTATTATTATTAATTATTATTTTAATCAATTTTTTTTCTTTAAACCTCTTTTTAAAATTCTTAAAGAATTTTTTCTTTAATTTTGGAGCATTTATTTATTTTAAGTTAAATTCTTTTTATTTTTAAACATCTTAACCTCTGGGGTCAGTCATTTTTTATTATTTACAAAAATTAGTCATTTTTGGAATTTTTTAAAAAATGGAATTTTAAAATTTGGAATTTGGAATTTTTTTCTTTTTTTTTGTACATATAAAAAGCTGATTTCTTAACTTATTTTACCAAACATCTAAAAGTTTATTTCTTTAAAAACGCTCATAACAAATATGCATACCCCATTTTTTTTAAATTATTTATTCGGCAGTTTGCATCTCAAGTACGCCTAGCTATTATTTGGATCTTTTCACTAAAAAATAGAATGTGCATTCAAAATCATGGATCTCTATTTTATTTATTCATGAGAATTAGCTCTCGATATTTTCAGTTCCCAGATTTATTGAACAAGAAAGATAAAAACATGAACATGTATTGATTCTAAAATTTTATTTTATAATCCTCATCTTCTTATTACTACTTTCTGCCGTGAATATTCTCAAGGGAAGATGTCTTTTTCAATAACTTTCAAATCCTTCTATCTTGGATATTTTCTCTGTAAATTGCCTCCGGAGTTGTGCAAGAATAAATACTTGAAGTTCTAAAAGTTTATTTTAAACTTGAAGGAGACAATTTAAATTTTCTGTGAACTTTTCACTTCCCAAACCAGAGGATACTATGTAAAATAACAGATGAATTATTTTACTGTTTGAAATGTTTAACTTTGCTATCAGTTGTAATGTTAAGTTGACATTCTGAAGAGCAAATATTTTTTCCCTTTATTTTTTTATATCTCAAACAAGGATGGAGGATTTATGTATATATTATATATTGCAAATGTATTTTAATCTTTTAAGAGCAAAGTGTTTCGATTTTGTAAGGTTCTTTAGAAGCTGAAGCAATCATTGAAAATCATACTTTAGAATAACTGCACTTTACTTTCGTTGACAATAATTCACTTCTTTTGACATAAATTTAGTGGCCTGGTGGTAAGATTTCGACTTCGAAACCCGTGGGTTGCAGACTCGAGACCCGATTCCACCGATGAACCGCCGTGTAAGTGGGTCTTGTGCATGTTAACTCCGTCGGGGCCAAACGTCCTCCCGCTGCTTTGGTATCGAAGATTGGAGAGGGGTTGCCAGTTCAGGTGTTGTCCTCGTCATCTGACCACGATTCAAAATGACTAGGTCTATCACAAAATAGCCCTAGTGTTGCTTCAAAACGGAACGTTAATATAACTAAACTAAACTAAACTTGACAGAAATTTTCGAAGCATTTGCTTCCTTTTTTAAATTTCTTTCTTTTGTATTTTTGTTTTCATTTATCTGAAAGCCTAAGCAGTTATTACGGTTTCATATGAAAAGAAAGGATAATCATAAAGACAGTACGTATCACAACAGAGATTATGCCCTCCACCCTCCTTCTGTTCTTTCTATATAATCTTAATAAAAAAAAACTGCAAAAAATGAAATGACTGGACTATTATAGTGATGCTTATAAATCGACTCCACACAAGCCGTCCATCGAAGTGGTGGTAATTCAACCACACACCAATATTAGACCCACCTGAAAAGAAAGAACCACCCATCATACCTGAAGCTTTTCATCCCCGTATCATAGATGCCCTCAATTGAAATTAAAGGAAAGCACACATATTGAAATTTGTTACTGCAGAGTTTCATTATTTCCAGTTCTTCATTCCAAATCTTTTCTCATGATAATAATGCCGCATAAAGAAGGTTTGCTATCAGCTCAGTGGTCAAATGGTCAAAGCACGCGGATCAAACTCAGAGTTTGCGTGTTTGATGTTCGCCAACGCTGTTGTATCCAATGTGCGGATTTTTAATTTGCATTCTTATGTTTTCTTACATTCTAGAACTTTCTTTGTTGTGTAAATAAGTTGTTTTTCGAAAATTTGTTCTTGTATAAAAGCTGATACCCGCTAGTCGTGGGCAACTTCTTGTAAAGTTGCAAGTCGCTACTTTCCTTCAATAAACTTGTTTGTTAGTTAAAGGCTGACGGTGAGTTTATTTGAATCTAAGTGACAATATTATGTGTGAGCATAAATGCCACACTGGAATAAATCATAATATATGTATAACTAAAGCGATCACGTGCCAACAAAGTTATTAAAATAAAGAATATTTACTTAAAATATATCATTAACATAACTAAAAATACTAAAAGATATGTAACAAAATTCAACATGTTATTAAAAGAGGTATTCTGGACTACCTAGGGTCGAAAAAATACATTAACACACCACCAATTTCAAGAGAGTAAGATATAAATTTTGCCTTCATGGTGTCACTAATCGCTACTTTCCCTCAATAAACGTGTTTGTTGGTTTAAAACTGACGGTGCTTTTATTTAAATCTTCGTGCCAATATAGTTTTATTTTTACGCGTAATAATTTCGTCAATTGAAAACTTTTTTGCATATTTTTTTCATTTCCAATTTATAATCCTTTCATTATAATATTCCAGTTTTAAATAATAAAAAGAAGGGATTTTACACAAATTTTCTTCCATGAAGGCTTCCATTAGCATTTGTTCAAGCGCATTTCTCCATCTCGCCCAATCACCTGATTTCATGCAATCACGGGATATGAGCTGTACAGTAAAAGGTCTTTATTCACGGGGTATATGTTCCATAAATATGCCGCTAATACAGAAACCGTGAATACGGAATGGTAATTTATATGGGGTTATAGGGGATACGTTCCTAGAAGACAAAATAAAAAAAACCCAAATAAATAAAATAAAAATCAATTTAATTGGAGCTTTTGAGCATTTTGATTCATTATCTTAAGGCTGAGGCAATGGTTTGAAGAATTTTGTCATTTTCTCTTGCTTGGCAGTTTTTAAAAGCTCCTTCTATTCAGACTGATACGCAGCAGTCGCATTAGCCATTTGCCTCTAAAAAATAAGACTTCGTTCCAAAGATGGATCATAAAAAAATCGCAAAGCTCATTTGCCATTCTTAAACCTTCACTAAGATTTTTCAAATGAAATGTCACGTTTCCGGTGCTTGTTGAAGCCTTTTCTTCAATGAGCTGTGAATTTAACATTTCCTCCAAATCGGTTTCAGTCAAATCTTCATCTTGCGATTCAAGCAATTCCTGAATGTCACTTGATTCTATCTGTTCGAACACATCTCGCCCTATTCCATTCGCGATTTCGGCTATGTTTGCAGTTTGCATTTAACAAACTTTAGACAAAGTTGTAATAAGATCTATTTTACTTCTTTTATGAGTCCATTTGAAGGCATTTACAAAGAATATTGGGTTGGATACCTATTGGAATTCTTTTAATATTATGCATGTACTTATTAGATCCGCTAATAAAGAAATTTTTAGACGAGAATATAGAAATTGGGTCGCATTTTTTTAATCCTCGAATAGCGAAAACGCGAATGAAGGAAGTGCGAATAAGGAGTATTATTTTAGAGATCATTAATCACATGAATGTAGGAATTGGGTGGGACAGAATGCCCATCCAACCACATTTAGTTCAGTGTCTAGGGTCACTGAATGCAGAAAAAGAAACTTTTGAATATGAAAGAAATATATTTACAGTAAAGAAAAAGGAAAGACATTTACAATTATTACAGGACTATTTACAACAGAGAAAAAAAAGATATTACTTATAGATGCCACCAAGAGTAGTTAATAATTGTTTCATGGCGAAACTACGTTACGTTTTTACAAGATGCATGATCGAAACGATACGACCCTCTCTGGTCCCCGTCTGGCGAGCGAATGCGCAGTTCGCTTTTTCTCAAATTCTTATGTCACGCGTCTTGGATTTAGGTTCAGCGATATTTAGTGATACCCGTGGCCACATCTATTGCAACAAATTGGAACTAAATATTTAACAGCAAGGGCCGCTGATTAAATCTCTACATGAATGTGTTGTGAGGAGTACTAATATGGTCCGTCGATATGTTGAGTGAGAGTTAACAGCATTAGAGATATATTATTTCACCAAAATTCTTTCTGAAGTTCTGAAATATACTTCTAACGGAACAAAACTAAACATGCCGACAGAAATTTCTATTAACTCCCTCCAACTTTGTTCCATAATTTCCATTTCCTATTGATTTTTCTCACTAAAAAAAGAAACGTTTCTTCACTCGAAGTAAAACGTCTCTCTCAATAACTTTCAGACAACTTTATCTCAGATATTCTCTCCTTAAATTGCTTCTGGTGTTTGCGATCGTGAAAATTTTTTTTTCCTTTCTCCAGTGCTCTACTTTTCTTAAGTTTAGAATATATTTTATGAGAAACATAAAGACAGTATAAATTCTCTATTACACTTTAGAGTGAGAAAATGAAAAATAACGGTTGAATGGATTTTATGTCTTATTTGTTAAATTTATAATCAGACAGACTTAATAGCTTCTGAGCAAATAATTTCTTTAATCACGCTTTTATCTTACACATAATTTACATAGATGAGTCAAATATAAATAAGGTAGATTTGAGTCAAATTTTTCTTATCTTTATTAAAACAAGAAGCTAATGTTTATATGAGTCGTTATTTTAGAAGATAAATTGATCTAAGTGACAATATTGTCATTTTAAAAAGACAGCAATAAAGAAAAAGCAAAGAAGATTAATAATTTGAAATTCACTATTTCTGAAGCAATTAGACATTTTTTGAATTTTTTACAAACTTATTTTTCTCTTGTTTGTACACATAATATAGAGGAATTGATCGTCGAAAAAAGTTCGAATTCAAAATTTTGAAGTCTTCATAATTTAATAAAGTTCAAATTAAAAGTCTTCATAATTTTGATTTAGAAAAAAAAAAAAAAAAAAAAACTTGATACGCAGTTCTTATGCCAAATTTTAGATATCTATCAAAATTGGAGCAAAATCAGTGAATGCCAACATGGTAACTACAAAACGAATAAAGATAGATAGATAAAATTCGTTGCACAAATTTAACGTCTATATTACAAACATTCATCAAAGTTTGGGCCAAATTCAAGAAGCAGTTGAGCGTCTGTCGGTCTATACATTCAAATACATGTAAGGGAGCAAGTTTAAAAACGTAATGGCTTAAATGTATCAAATATTGAATGAGCTTTTGGAACTACAAGTATAGTTTTGTGTTAAATTTTTGTTTCAATCGGCTCGTAAAAAAATACGTCTAAAATACAAATTCCATATTACGGAATTTATATATTCGGTATGACGGGAATTAACCATCAAATAACTGCTTAAGGATGACATGATAGATTCATCAAAAATTCTATTTTACGCCAATACTATCCAAGGCATTCTTGGAATAACAACTTTATTGCTAGAAAGGTTTGGGGAGACCAATTCTTTTGGTTTAATTTAGAAGGCCATATATATATAAATAAAAATGTTTGTCTGTATGTCTTTTATGCGCTCCCGTACAGCTCATCCGATTGCGATAAGACTTTGAATATTTATTTCTTGCAACTACAAGATGGATATGGGCATAATAGAATCATCTAAAATATAAAAAATTGTTGGGAATAAGTCAAAACTCTCCTATTTATATCGGCAGCATCCGCAATTGGGTTCAAATTTTTCGAATCCAGTTAATTCGATGCAGTTAATCAATTTAAAACGATATGCAAATAAGATGACTCTTATTTGTATATCATTGAAGAAGAGGAATTTTTGTTTTTATCGCCGTAAGTATAAACAAAAAATCAAATGTTAGGTAAGAAAAGATCGACTGAACTTTTAAGATGTTGTCGTTGTGTTTTTCAAGCAGATGTGCGTCCTTCGATAAGTATGTTTTTACTTTTCGTTCTGGTTACGAGATGTAACCACGTTTAAATAAATTTCAAGTTATTTTCTAATCGTCATTGCGAGGTTCTCTTTCTGAATAGATAAATTCAATTTACTAATTAGGCCTAATTTATCTCAAAGAAAAATATCTTCAGATCTATTTACCGCATCCATTAACCATGGGTTAACCACCAAATAACTTGTCAAGGAGACCCAACAGATTCAGTAAAAATGCTGAATTCAAGCTACAAGTTAATCTTTTGTAGCTATTGTACGTAAATGCAATGTAAGTATTTCTCTGACTTTTATGAGAGTGTATGTGAGAAAGTTTTAGGGGAACCAATCCTATAGGTTTGAAATTTTAATTAAATATTTAGTAAAATTTTAGCTTTTTTTTTGTAGTAACTTCCAAAAATACTATAGTGCAAATAATTTTGCTCCATCTTAATTTTCAAAAAAAAAAATCTTTTCAACTCTATTGAAGATTTTATGGTATAAATACACTGATGGAAAAAAAATCCCAACACCAAGAAAAATTATTGTACAATAATAAAATTTTAGGAATTCATTTGTCTAGATAACATATTTAATTGATTAAAGTTTCAGGATCACAGGTAGAGCCATTGGCGAGGAGAGCCATTTCAAATGTGAAATGTTGGTACATTAGTAACCGGTGTAACCGAAAGAATTTTGAATGCAAGCATGCAAACGTGCATGCATTGCGTCGTATAGGTGTCGGATATCAGTTTGTGGAATGTAGTTCTAGGCCTGTTGCACTTGGGCGGTCAATGCAGGGACGGTAAATGCTGGTTGTGGATGACGCTGGAGTTTTCGTCCAATGATGTACCATACGTGCTCGATTGGAGAAAGATCTGGTGATCTAGCAGGCCAAGGCAACATGTCGACACTCTGTAGAGCATGTTGAGTTACAACAGCGGTATGAGGGCGAGCGTTATCCTGTTGGAAAACACCCCCTTGAATGCTGTTCATGAATGGTAGCACAACAGGTTGTATCACTAGACTGACGTACAAATTTGCAGTCAGGGTGCGTGGGATAACCACAAGAGTGCTCTTGCTGTCATACGAAATTGCTCCCCAAACTATAACTCCAGGAGTAGGCCCTGTGTGTCTAGGCCGCAGACAGGTCACTAGCAGGCGTTCACCTGGCCTCCTTCTAACCAACAAACGGTTATCACTGCGACCAAGGTAGAACCAGCTTTCATCAGAAAACACAACAAATCTCCACTCCGCCCTCCAATGAGCTCTAGCTTGACACCACTCACGTCGCAAACGACAGTGGTTTGGAGTCAGTGGGATGCACTGTACAGGGCGTCTGGCTCGGAGCTGTCCTTGAAGTAACCGATTTCTAACAGTTCGTTGTGTCACTGTGGTGCCAACTGCAGCTCGAATTTCAGCTGCAGACGCAGTACGATTACCCCCACCGCCATACGCTGCATGCGACGGTCTTCCCTCTCAGTAGTACCACGTGGCTGCCCGGAACCTGGTCTTCTTGAGGCAGAACCTTCCCTTGACCACTGCCGCCAATACTCATGCACAGTGGATACATTCCTGCCAAGTCTTTCAGCAATATCGCGGAAAGAAAACCCACCTTCTCGTAGCCCTACAACACGACCTCGTTCAAACTCAGTGAGCTATTGATAAGGGCTTCTTCGTCTTCTCAGAGGCATCCTTGACTAACGTTAACCCCCTACGTTAAATCTCAACTGTAAATAACGATCATGAACCTTGCAGCGCTTATTTAAAGCAAACCTCATTTGCATGTTCATAGTGTCGCTACTAGCGCCACACTTACGCGCGTAGCTCCAAATTTGAATCGACGTCATCTTTGAGATGTATAAACACGCCAACCAAATTTCGTTTATCTAGCACAGCTCCTTCCTAGTGTTGGGATTTTTTTTCCATCAGTGTATATTTTCTATGTTTAATCAATTGTATAAAAAATATTTTTATATTTTTTCTAAAATTAAATTTGATAATTCTGAACGAATATGAAACGAGTCACGAGATACAATAAATAGTTTCTTTCATTGCCATTCTGAAAGAACACCAATCTTTACAATTCTAAAAGAATACGCAAATCTAATATATACAAAGAAATATTTGTTTGTAGAATATAATAATAAAAATAGAATAAATACTATTTATGCTTCTCCTTTATATATCCTTAAATTTCAATGAATATATATTCATCACCGACAAGAAAATAAATATCATTCTTAATTTAACAAGAAAACTATTTCAAATTCCAAACGATAATTCTAAGATTATTTCTTCTGCGCAACAACGCTCCGGGTACCAGCTAGTTGTTTTATAAAATTCTAATTACATGAACTCGATAATGTATGAAATTTTAGATTTTATAAATAGAAAATATTGTTTGCATATATGTCATATGTTAGTTGTATTACATAATAGCAGTTTCACATAAAATTAAAAAAATGTATTTAATCATAGCAAAGAAATGACGAATAAAAGTTTAAAAAAATCTTCATAGGAATAAAAATCACTTTGGAACTAAATTATTTATTTATCACTATAAATTAAAATCTTAATACCGCATTTCTAAAAGATTTTTTTAGAAGATTCAGATAATTTTGGCATTCTGCCAATTTACTCTCTCTCTCTCTTTCTGTTGTCCATTCAGTATTTCTTCCTTGATTTATTTATTTAAATTTTGTTATTTAGAATTATCCCAATGCAAACTCATCCAGTTCAATTAATTCTATAACGCACAGGTTGAATTTATTTTTATAAAAATTAATCAAATTCTAATCGGATGTTTTTCATTTCTATAAAAAATTTTCTTGTAAAATCCATTTCCTTCTCTGATAGCTCTAATGCATTTGTTTGACACTAAAAATTTATTTAAAAGATTTTCATATTGTCATATTATTAAATAAATCCAAATAATGGCAAATGTATTAATGTATCTATATCAACTATGGAAATTACTTCATAAATTCTGACAGCCACTGCTTATAGAAAAAAAGCAACACGCTAATAGAAATTGCTCTAGAAAAACATGAAATACATTCCATATAAATTTCATTTATTATTGGGTTTTTTTCGTACTAAATTGATACATTCAATATAAAATGTCTTTCACCATAAATTACAAAGATACTCTTATCTAAATAGTTACCTCTTAAATTGTTTCCAAAACAACTTGATTCTAAGGAATGTTATTTTTTTCAATGTGTATTTTTAAAAGTTTAGAATATATTTAATGAATTGTATAATGACAGCATAAATTTCCTGTTATCCTTTCTCTTGGAAAATAAATGAAGATGCAATAAAAATACAACAACTAGATGGTTTTTGTGTTTTGACTCTCAAGTTTATAATATGATAAACTAGAAGAAAATTTACATGACAAATGGCTTCTCTTGTAATGATTGTATCTCGTGCATTAGTTTATATGAATGGATCATATACGATAAATAAAATATAAGCAAATAGTTTTTTTTAATGAAGTAGGTTGTTTATATTTATGTGCATCATTCTCATAGAGGTTTAAATTTTATGTTAATTCCTGCGTTGTTATATTTAAAGAATAAAATAGTAGAAAAAGAAAAAAGAAATTTTAATATCACAAAAAAGGAAATTATATCTGCGATCGCAAATTTCAAGTTATTATGCGAGACTCTTATTATTTTTTAAATTATTACTTGTATTACTAATATTATGGCTTGTTGTTTGAAACTTTTTTGTCTATCAAATCATAAGCAAACTACATTAAGGTATAAGACTACGTTGGAAGGAAATTTTTGAAAAATTGCATTTTTAAAAAGCAATTTAAAACTTTGGTTTTTAGATCTATTGTTAATTATTATACAAAATATTACAAATACAATAAAATTGAAATACAATACAATAAATTTGAAAAAAATAATATATTTTAAGAAATAGGAAAATTTGTAGTAAATTAAATGAAATTTAATCAAAACGGTTAACACTCTGCACGGAATTGTAATGTATCAATCCCTATTTTTCTTTGTACATAAGTTATAGAATATAATGATGAATGAAATGAACCAAAATCTAAGATAAATCTTGAGATGCGAAGAAGTGATGGGTACAAATATACACATATAAGTATTTTTTTTCATAAATTTACAACTTCATTTTTATTAAAACACCTATAAATGAAAAAGTATTTCACCAACAATAAATCTTTAGGTTCGTTTCATTGACCCTATTATTTGAAACACACGCTGACATTTTTATATGGGCACCTCTATTAGTTTTTTAGATATCATGTTAACGGAGGAGAATATATAAGAAAATGAAAGTTTTGAGAAAATTGAAGTGAAAGACAAATTTTAGTTGAAAAATATGTAACCCTGAACAAAATATCAGGCCTACATTTTTCTAAAAAAGATAAACAGTTTTGGAAAGAGGAAAGCCTGAAATATAAGAAATAACAAAATAAAAGAATATTTTCCAATGCGGTCGATAACCAGTGCTTTTAACGTAGTCTGATACCTTAATCATAATTGTAAGGATCATAATCATCTTTTAAGAGAGAAAATTTTCAAAATTTATTGTAAACCTAAGGCGTTGATTAATTGTATTGGTTTATTTAATGAAGTTCAAAGTTGTCGACCGGTTTTGCTTTCCATGCTCACAATATTTCCGCATTGAAACGAAACATTGTCGAGTCTGCATAGCTGAATGGTTGTGACGCTGGACTCATAGTCAGGAGATCGTGTGTTCGAATCCCAGTAGACTTAAAATTTGTTTTCCCTTTATTTCATGTTCCGGACGATTCTGGACCTTTCTTTCATTTAGCAGATAAGTGCTCTGAACTTTTCTTACTGTCTCCAGAAAGGTATTCTGGAACTTTCCCTACTTGTATAAAAGCTGAAGATCTCACAGTCGTAGTGTTCTTAGTTCAGTTTAGTTATATTAACCTCCCGTTTTGAAACAACACCAGGGCTATTTTGGGACTAACCTCGTGATTTTGAACCAATATCAGATGACGAGGCCTGAAGTGGCACCCCCTCTCCACACCACACCAGCGGGAGGACGTTTGGCCTGAGGGATTCAACATGCAAGAGACTTCCCTCACATGACGGATCTTCGGTGGAATCGAGTTCCAAACCTGAAACCCTTCGGTTCCGAAGCCGAGACCTTACCACCAGGCCACCACGGCCCCGTGTTCTTAGGTCAGAGTTGAGCTAATAAATTTATATAACTCTAATTCTTGAGTCTTCTTGAGTTTTATCTACGTGACAATATATAATATATGTTGAGAATTGTTTTAAACATTGATTTTCAATTTTTCTAGCTGGCAAGCAAAGTTTCGGAGCTCAAACGATTTTGAAATGGGAAAAAAGCCCTTCGTTTTTCTAAATATTGATACATGAGTAATTAGGTTGTCCCGTGATTGTTTCAAACTGGTTTAAGCTGGTTAATGACTTAAATCAATGCAAACAATTTGTAAGAAAAAAATATTTGATAATATCTATGCGTATACGTACCTGTTTAAAACATTTGCAGGAATAAAACATTATCATATGATATTGAAGAACCATTAATTTACTGTCATGTTAAATCTTGATGCTGTTTGGGTTAGAGTTTTTTTAAGAAACAAAATACGTAAGCAACAGATTTTTGAAGTTTGAAAATGATTCAGAGAATAATTTATTCTTCTCAGAATTTAGAGAATGAAAAATTTAGAAATCAAATTGTAACTTTAGTTGACAGTAAATATGCAGATGTAACAATTTTCAGCATTATTTTCTAATAACCTTACAAGCGAGAAATTGATGCCTCAAAATCATCAATTTGTTACCTACGCATTTTGTAGCTTCAACAATTTGTTGCCTACATATTTTAAGTCTTTAAAAATATTAAACTAATTAAAATATTAAATTTAAAGTTACATTAGGGCTGTTTGGACGAGGACCTCGTGATTTTAAACCCCTATCAGTTAATGAAGACGACGCTTCAGCTAGCGTCTTCTTCAAACTTCCACACCACACCATCTAGAAGACCTTTGTTTCAAACTTATTTAAAGTGCATTTGACTCATTTACACGACGGTTCTACGTTGGAATCGGGTCCCGAACCTAAAATCCTCCGGTTCCAAAATCGAGACATTACCGCGAGGTCACCCCGTTCCGAAACCAGTTGAGATGAGAATCTATCAGCAAAGATCATTGCCAATGGAATGCCATTCATTCTAAAAATTAACAAAAATTTCAGCCCAGAGGCAGGATTCGAACCTAAATCCCCGGGTTCCGAAATCGAGACATTAACACGAAGTCACCCCGTTCCGAGCCAGTTGAGAAGAGAATCTATCAGCAAAGATCATTGCCAATTTAGTACTACGTTTCATTCTAAAATTCAATAAAAGTTTCAGCCCAGAGGCAGGATTCGAACCTGCGATCACACAGTGAAACCAGATGACAACGCTCCTTCGGCATATGTTTCACCATACTGTCGTTGCTTTTCCATTTACCAAGGAAGCAAGGATAGCGCGGTATTGCTGCAATAGATACAGGCTTCACTAAACTCAATCCATCCATGCCAGAATTTATTTTTATTTTTTAATATAAATTTGGGACTGACACATTTACACATAGTTACTGCAGCAGGTGAAAGCAATCAGCCTCAGGATCACGGAGCCCGGTACCATAACCACTCGGTCACCCTGGGCACATTAGTTGTATCTTGAGAACACTAACTGTTGCAATGAATGATGTCAATGTATAGAAATCACCTCGATATAATAAAATTAAATCTTTCATATAACTTTCCATTCCACAACTTCTTAGGTTATTTTGTATATAATTAAATAAATATATGGGGAGAGTATGAACTAATAGTAAGAGTTGAAAAAAAAATTTAAAGATCAATAAATTTAAGACAAATTCAAACCAAAAAATTCGAGGTTTATTCATCAACGAAGTGCATTTAATATACAAATACGTGTTTTATTTGCGATATTACATAACATTCTGACAGTCCTGAGGTATCTCATATGTATTAATGTCAGAAATGGAAAAAAAAAAAAAAAAAAAAAATGGGAATTCGCGATATCCACGGCATTGTCGCATGCCCATAATTTCATGAGAGGATAAGAATAACATCATTATCTGACAAAATGAAATTAAGCGTTGTTTAGACCATTTCTATGAATTCCGTCTTTATAAACCTATTCTATACATTTTTTAAAATTTATAATAGAAACTGAAATTTTGCCCTCTGTAGGTCTTTGAATTTATAAAAAAAATGACACACATGATTCTTGTTAAAAGCTTTGTTAAACTAAGTAAAAATTAATAACAAATTGTATAATGAAATATATGAAGAACGACACAAGCTAAAATGGTTAATGTTACATATATTTCGTTAGTTCTCTAGATTCTCACACTTTCGAGGATGAATCTTTTTTTACAAGAAATAAATTTATAAATCTAGTAGTAGTATCATCCCATTATAAAGCAACACTAAGGCTATTTTGGGACAGACGTAATTTTTAACGCAATTCAGGACATCATCTGAGCTAGTACCCCCTCTCCACATCACACCGTCAGTAGGATCTTGTCCCTAAAGGCCTTATCACATGGCAAAATATCTTCGGCCCTTTCCGTCAGCAAACGACAAAGAAAGTGACGTCACTTCAAAGTTTCACATGATTAGTTGAATTTTGTTTGCGGACAATATTTTCGACGACATTTTCGAGCTGGTTAGAAAAAGTTGTCGATTATGAAACTTGCTTGACCGGTTTTTGAGAGCAGAAAAGGAAAAGTGTTGATGAAATTTCACCGTGTGATAAGGTCTTAACGGATTTAAAGTACAACAGACCCTCTTACACGATGGTTCTTCGGTAGAATCGGATTTCGAACCTGAAACCCTTCAGCTGACGATCCAATACCATCAGGCCACGAAGGCTCATTAATCTATCTGAGCATATTAATCTATATATTTTTAATTGCAAAATGATCTAAACTTCAAATCTTCTTAATGGCAAAAGAAAGCACAGTAAAATAATACTTTTTATCTATTTTATTTATACTTTGTTATAGAAGAAACATATAAAAGTAATTTTATAGGTTAATTCCGCTGTCCGAAACAGGCTGTCTAACAAGTCAACAGATGGATGGGAGTGAATAAAATTTGAGACATCAGTTTATGACGTTGAATTAAAAAATTATTAATATCACTGGGGGAGCTCAAATGAAAAAGCTGGAAGTTGTGAAATATATATATATATATATATATATATATATATATATATATATATATATATATATATATACTCTATTTAAGTGTAATAAATAGAAGAGAATACCTGATAAAGATTTCAGGCTAAAGTCAGCACTAATTTTGAGAAATTCAACATTGTTAACAACTAAATTGGTCACAAAAAGCCTATAACTCCTCTTCTCTCTCTCTGAATTCGGGGATGGTTTTTTTTTTAATTAAATGATTATTGTATTGTTCTAAGAATTCAAGTACGATTATAATGATTGATTTCCAAACAGAAAAGGCAAAAATTGAATTTAAAAAAGAAAAATGTCTAATTTCGTGATAACTGATTCTCAGAAAAACGTTAACATAGTCAAACACAAGATAACTATCATAACTTAACATAGCATCAAAATATTAATTTCAATTTCGGTTTTTACCACTCTTTTTGGTTTCTTTTAAACTGAACTTGCGATTATCTTTTCGATGCATTTTTTAAGAGAATTTAGTGTGAAACAATTTCCCCTTAATGTGCTTCGAAATTCTCTTTGTAGGGTGAATTTTTCTCTTTTTTTCCCCAATTTCATTTTCTAGTAATATTATTTATGATATCCACTAAAATTGCATAAATTTTCCTTTAATGTGATTTCTCGGAAAACAGTAAATACAATGAAAGGGACTAGATTGTGGTAATTGAATTTATCATCAAATTTGAGGGAAAATCTGTTTGGCAAATAATTTATCCAACCTCAGTTTTCTGTCTCATGTAAACCTCACTAAAATGGATAAAAAAATAAGTGAGATGTTATCAAATATTTTACATTTCCATTAGAGTAACAACTTTCTTTTTATCTAATTAGTTTCGTTGAGATATAAAGTATTTGCTTTTTAAAAAATTCTTTCCAAACTCGAATTGTCGGATCACATTCGGTATTAACTACCCATGAATGTCTGGTTAGCTTTAAGACATTTGAGAGATCTCAATCTAATTCGGATTCAACAACGTGTTCGTTTATACTAGTGGATCCAAGAGTTTTGTGTGTTGACTGTCTAGTTAGTCTGTCTGGTTAGAATTAGTGATTTTTTGGAAATCTCGATGTAATTGGGTTTCAACAATACGTTTGTTTACTCCAGTGAATACAAAAATCTGCTAATACTACAAAACTTCGGTTTACCCATTTGTAAAAAACTTCCATTATCATGTAAGCATCCGAATTGCTCAACTCATGCTACACCTTTTACTTTTTACCCTACCCCTTGATCGAAAGTTTTTTCATATGTATATTTTTTTGTTGTTTAATCTAAGTATAACTGAACAGGGGGAAAATTATACTGTTTTTTCGAAAATCCGTGAGAGCATCTCGTATTTAGTTTATATACCAAATTTCATTGCGATCCTTTCGCATTATATGATGCTGTTTATAAAGGAAGTCTAATTATAACCACCCTGTATATAGTCCCTCCCTTAGCACTACAATATTGCCTTATACTTTGAGCAATATTCAACTATATTGTGAGGATCAAGGAATATCGTATACTTTATTAACAATATTATACAGAATATAACGTTATTCAGCGTATTCGGCATATTATTACCATAAAATGCTGGTGCAAAATTTTAGTTATAAATTAACAATCACTTTATTTCATCGCAAAAAAATTACTGGAATATGTTTTCACCAAAACTAAAATTTGTTAAATGTGCGGAAACAATATTGAAAACTTAACTTTGAATAATATTGGGAAAATTATTAAAAGTAATTAATTTTAAAATTTCACGACGCCGATCAATATTAATACGAAATAAAATCTATGTTTGATAACATAGATCAGCTGAATACATTTCAAATTCTATATTTAGTATTAAGATAATATAACAACTCATTATTCATCCTTAAGCATTTTAAGTCGAATAAATTTGAGACTCTGCCTTCATTTTAAAAAAAATATATTCGAATTTTAATAAATTGCCCACATTTGTTCTTTATTGATTTAAAGTATAAGAAGCAAGCTAATAAAATGAAATGAAAGTAAATAAAAATTAAAGAAAATAAAAGGAAGTTAACATCGTGCAGATATAAAATTTTTTGCTTCCAAAAATTTTACCCCAACTTCTAATATTTGTTAAAAGCCAGACATGCCAAAGTTTTAAAATTTTCACTATTAATTTCTATTTTATAGATATAACTTTAGTTCCCTTTATTATGAATTTTGAAATATCAATATTCGGAATTAAATCAGGAAAAAAATGTTAAATAGTGTCGCAAAATTAATATTTTTAATGTCCCATATATTCAAAAGCTTTCGTTTTTCAACCCATCTTTCCACATTCATTCCGTTTGCAAATTTTAATTACAAAGAAAATCGCTCTATTTTTAATTTCGAGCATTCTATAAAAAGAACAATTCCAAAATTCTATGCCCGCAGAAAATACATTGAAAATTTAAAATACATTAATAATTTGCATGTTAAAGTTTCGCATTTCTAAAAGATCAAACGCTGCTGGTTTCTCAAAAGGGATCGAGTTCGAATTTCACAGTGAAATTAACTATGTTTTATTGCTTTTTACAATTTTAACCGTTCCTGAAAAAAAATTTAAGAGATTACTACAGAGATTAAAACGAAGGATTTTGGAAAAAAAAAATAAAATACATGTATAGAGATGTAGCCAGACCACCTTAATAATTTTTTTAAAAAAATTCGGTTGATTAACAATGTGTAATAAGAACAATTAGTATTTTTATATATCTTAAGGTCTTTACTAATGAAAAATTAAATATGCGATCAATTATTTCAAATTTTCTTTAAAACCTTTCTTTTATTTCAGAATGCTGATAATAAAATTTACATTGTTAAAAATTTAGCAATGTTAATAAAGTAGAAAATTTGGTGCCTACTGTATGGTTCAATTGATATCCTAATTTTAATTTTTTTAAAAATATTTTAAATGATAAACGTGTTTTGCATATTTCAATACTTTATACGAAAATCGCTAATAAATCAAAAATTTTAGATGTAAATGGAATTTATCCCCGAGTGAAACCGAATTTATCAATTAGTATAGAATAATTACTATTAGTTCACACTCACCCTATCTTTATTTATTTACCTTGTACAAATTTTCAATCGTCAATAAAATATTTTGTATCCATACATTCAAGTTCAAATGCATTTTTTAAAACTTGTAGTGGGAGATACTTGATGTTAATACAGTTTTTTACATCATTTGCATTAGATTTTATTGAAGCTTCTTTTTGTTTGTTTAAGAAATAATCACATCTAGCTTTTTTAAAATAAAATTAAAACATATTCTAAAAGTACAAAATACTATTTAATCAAACAATAAAATTAATATTTTAAGGACAACAAGGAAAAATTATCTTTTTGAAAATAAAACTACAATACTCCTTATGGTAAAAGGCAACAAAATGATCGGGAACAAGAAGAAAACAAAATAATAGAATACTGAAAACATTAAAAAAAAAACAATCCGGGGGCAGGATTCGAACCTGCGTTCTCTTAACATTTTGGGAAACAGCAGCCCTCGACACATGCTAGGGTCTCTTGCTTGAAACATAAGATTACCAGCACAATCTGGAACATGCCTATTGCTGCCCATGTCGCAGTCTTTTACAAACACAACATTTTATTATTATTTTTTTCCAATATATGAGTTCATATTTCCACCATACACCCCCAAAGAAGTGAGACCAGAAGCAAGCATGCAACCTAGGACTTCAAATGCCCACGCCATCACCTCTCGGCCACCCCGGACAACAAGTCGGATTTTTGTGAACCGTCAAGGCATTGTAATAAACACTGCTAATGTAATAATGCATTGTTTGCCAACAGATTCTAAAACCCTTCGTGATTTTGAGCATTAGTTAGGAGAAATTTTGAGCATTAGTAATAACACTCAATGTGTGTGTGTGTGTGTGTGTGTGTGTGTTCACGCTCTACAGGCCAGACCGTTGGACCAACAGCTACCAAATTTGGTACATATATGCCTTCGAGATCGGGAATGTGCACCTCTGACTCCTGTTTTCAAATGTTTCATTAGAATTAAAATTAAAACTTATTTTAATCATTAATTAAAAATTAAGGCAAATTTAGGACGTATTCCGCTATAACTTCCGAAAATATTATTGCAAAACGATGATTTTTACATCAAATTAAAGATTAAAAAATGAGCTTTCCAATGATATCAGTGATTTAACATACAACTCAAGATTCTATTTTTACGAATTTTCAAAGCAATATTTTGAATATTTTTTTCAACAATATATTTCGGACAAAATAATAAAATTTAATCTGCACGGGCACGTTACTAGTGAAAGGTGGAAAATTATCTTCAAACCATACGTTGCCATCAGAGTGATAAAAATTTAAATTAATAAATAATTTTTTGCAAATTAAACATATAAAAATATAATTTTCAGCATGTGCCTGCATGAAAGGAAATATGAAACATGTTTTTGCTATAAAGAAA
>JAPMOQ010039601.1:424429-444898 GCA_026543055.1 Argiope trifasciata
ACAGTTTTGGTTCAGTTTCACTCAATTTTACAACACATTGTCCTATTACTCAAAATATATCATATTCTCAAATTATGCTTTTGTATTTCTAGTGTTTATAATTGATAATACATCTAAAAACCAAAAATAGTTTTAAAAAGATCAAATTTAAAAAAAAAATTCCTTCGAACGTAGGACCTTACCTTAATCACTACATTGTCAAAAACATACTTCTCACACACTTCTCAATAGACTGACGGAATTTTTTCATCCATCCAGCAAGTAATTAATTTCAAAATCAAATTGAAAATTCCCTTTAAAATGTATCACATGCGCAAGTTTCAACTCCTGATTATTTAAACAGCAGAGTTACTTCATAAATCTCACCAGAGATTTCTGACATCTCATCAAGGATCATTCCATGTCAACCGCAGCTCTTCCTAACAGATAATGAGATGTCTGATGATTATGTAGTGGAGTGTGAAGCTTGCATACTCAGTTCTCTGATTATATTCATAACAAGCATTATTCAAAAACTTGAAGACTATATATTCTACTATAAATTTTTTAATGATTTTTTACAATAACCTTCAAGCTTATAGATTATTGCAAAACTCATTTTCACTTCTTTCTTTTTTTTTCAGAATTCAAAATATAGCCTTTTTAATGATATCAATTTGATTTTTCAGTAAACTGCTCTCTTTAATTTTTATTTAATAAAAAATATTTATAACTATTACAGCAATGATGTTGTTCAATGTTTTAATTACAGGATTGCAGTCACGAGATTTCGGAAGAAATAACTATTTATCGAAAGTAAAAAAATGAAAAAAACAAGATTTTATGTGGATGCTAGTATCGTTATAATAATTAAGATTAAATTTTTTTAAAAATGCTAGGATCAAGACTTGCTCATTAAAAGACTGAGAGGATTAAAACTAAATCACTTTTTTAACCTTTATTAATCCAGCATTCTATCTTAATGAGATATCGATGTTGATTCTATTTAAAGGACATTTATCCTTATGTATGTATCCGATAATGGAAAGTTAAAAATTATCTAACGTTAATTAGCAAAAAAAAAAAAAAAAAAAAAAAACAGTCGAATTCATGACCCCAAACATTTTATGCTATATATATATATATATACAAAAGCGCCTTTTTGTTCCATTTTGTAAGATCGTGCTTATAAATTGGAACATAAAGCTGAGTAATCTAAAAGAGAATAAAGACTTTTCAAGTGTTAATAGAATTAATTAAAATTTGTTTCTGAAGCTTCTATATTTCTCATGAAATTCTTATTGGATCAATGGTAATTTCGAAAATTCTCTGCAATGAATGGTTAATTTATTCTTAGAGACAAAACTGATACTAATAATGAAAATAAGTGGACCGCTGGGCATTTAATTATTCTTTTAACTGTATAATTCACTGTTTTCTTCTCTTTTTCATTAAACAAAGCATTTTAATATTCTAAAAATTCCTCCTCAAAATCTTGATGAATCTATATATTTTAGCTTGCTATATTTATCTGTTTGTGTGTGAAACCAGTGATAGGGGTCTCTCTGAAATGTTCTCGTTATGATCTCGAATAAATGCACTTGTTTATTATTAACAGCATACAATTGGCGAAAAACAGTTACTGGAGAACTCATTACCATGAAATCCTTCGAGATTATTTTGGTTGATTAATAGCTGGAGTGAGATTATTATATAAAAAACCAGAATATCAAAACTGTGCTTAAAAAGTCTCTGTTTCGACCAAAATTGAACATATATACAGAAGAGCAACAATGCCCATCACATAAAAATTGTCATATATTTTATTCATTATATTTTTAAAGTATTGTGATTAGGTAATTGGGAACGTAAGTAAAATCCACTCTCTGAACAGTCTAAAGGTTTCTAAATTTTGGATATTATACCAATATCAGTATCAAATTTTATCCTTCGATAGGTTACTTTTCAATCAGACCGACTGTTAGCCACTGACCCTGAATGAATTCCACTCAGAATTTGATAGAAGTCTACCCATTTTATTTCAAGACCATTAACCAAATTTCATCTTTTCAACTCAAAATGATGTTCAAAAACTAACTTTCAGATATGATTACAAATCTTTTTTGGAGGGGTTCATGGTGTCTTTGTTTATGTAGCGTGGGGTACCCATCTACGATGCGAAGAAATCGTTTACACATTATATTCATGCTATAGGATAGGAATCGTGGGATCAACGCTCTTTGCTAAAAAGGTTAAGCTCTGTCGTTTTTTACGTTCACTGGGCCCGGCAAATAAACAAATATCTTATTCATAAATTATTAGAATAGAGAAGCTCAGAAATATGGAAAATTCTGTTATGGATACCGGACAGGTTCATTTTGTAGTGAGTGTTTAGTGTGAGAATACAATCAGCAAACCTCAGTAGAAAACAACGATGACGCTAATTTACATGAAGAGACTGACACAAAGACAACAAACATGTACCGCCGAGAAGACAAGACCATACGTAGCAGTTAAAAGTCGTAAACGGTAGTAGTAACAACCACAGCATACAAACCTCCTTGACAGAATTCATCAGGATAGGGAGTTTTCGTAGAATCGGTGTACGCCCACGTAAATCTCACTAAACGGCTGAATTTCTTCACTGTCTCCTCTCTTTAACTGCACAACCGGCTACAATTTTCTCACAGGACTCGATTCTAGTTGATGATTGATTCCCAATACTCTGCTTCAATTCACCACCACTAACTGCAGCTTGAGACTGCCGGCCTTTTATCATTCCCGGGAGGTAGACCTAGAAGCTTCTAAGCCAATCAGGCGTTTCTCCGTTCATAATGAGTGAATCATTTAAATTCTCAATGTTTTCAACATTATTCCTTTTATCGCCAAAGTCGCCAAACTCCGTCGTCATCTTGCCAAATGTTAACAAAGTTTGTCTCCACGCTCTGAGATCATTACGGTGGCACCCAAATAGCACAAAAAGGGCTGATCGTAAGTCATACTACTGATCTTCGACCCGCACCGGGGTACTCACCGGGTTGGCGCGATCCAACCACCATTCTGGAAACATCTCATCCTCATTTCGAGATGCCCCCCGGGGGGGGTAACAAGCATGAATAAGTCATATCACTGACCTCTGACCCGCCACTAAGGCACACGGAATAACCTCGCAAGATTGAATTGTCGGACCGCCGCAACAGCAAAACTTGCGGAAACTGTGTTTAAGTCTTAATGGCCCTCACCTGCCATGGTACAACTCTCCCCATAGGGAATATGTCCCGTCATCGATGTTAGGATCAGACCCCCACCTATTATAGTACCCACCGGGTTGGAAAGATCCAACCACCATACTGGTAGCCTCTCATCCTCAATTAGGAGGTAACCCCCAAGGAGGGGGTCAAGGCTGATCGTAAAACGGTATTTCTCACAATAACATTATTCGTACAGGGAAGCAAAATTACAAGTATGTCGCAATTCTTATATTTCGCAAATGTTAAGCAATTTTATTAATTGTCAAATATCCTTTCAACATTACAAATGACTCTATGTTACAAAATAATAATATATAGAAAATATAGTTATAATACAGAAATATTATTTCCTGAAAATAGAAAATATAATTAACAGCTTATGTTGGTTGGAGAGAAATATTCTTAATAGTAATGCAATAGCAATATTTAATAAACCAACTAAACTCTGCTAAGTAGAAAATCAGAAATCATGACTGAAAATCGAATATCTAGTACTTGGTTGCGCAAACACCTTTCATCTGGCACTGGAGACTGTTGGCTGAAGTCAACTAAGAATTGATTAAGCACGAAGAAGGAATCTGCTATTAAAGATACCAGAATGCAAACAGATGGAGGCATAGCAACACAAGCATTCAACGATGCATTTTCGCAAATAAAGTTAACGATTAGATTCTGTTTAGCATGTTTTACCTGGATCCGGTATTGGTTTTAAGAGCTTGAAACTGTCAATTTTAATGAGGATGATGTATTTTATTGAAGAATGCTCAAGTGAAATATTGAGGAACTTGCTTTTAAAAGAGATCCATTTATTAGAAAATAATTCATTCTTCAGAATGAATGAGTTCTTGGAAGAATATTGAATTCAAAATATGTTATCGAGTGAAAACTTGATGTTGTTTAAGTCTGTGGTTTTTGAAGCCACAATTTGAATAGATTTATCGCTTCCTCGATTATATATCGCTTATAGATTTAGATTAGCTCGATATAGATTTTGAGGCATCTATTTTTAGTTTTTAAAGTCATAAGTAAATGATAAAGAAGGTTGTCACATTTGGTGACTGGTCGCCAAGAAAACGTTACAACTAGTTCACTATGTACGCAGTTTTCCTGTCTGGCCAATAAAGTGCAGGGCGTAAGAAGTTATCACCCAAAGAAACAGAGGAAATAAAAATTAAAACGAAACATTGAGGTGAGATATCGAAAAGTGTTTTTGATAATAATAACATTATTTTTGTAACTTCCATTTTTAATTTGGACCTCAAATAATTTTACGATACGAAAAAAAAATCACTTTTATGAAAATTGATGATTTAGCAATACAATAGTCATGCCAAACCAGTTAAAACCGGATTTCCATACACAAAAAAAAAATCGTTTTCTAAATACCAGCACATGCGTAATCTAACTGCCACGTGATTTCTTCAAACTGGTTTAAACTGGTTAATATCTTAACTGAATTGAGACAAATAATGACTTAAAAAGTACTATTTCTATCACATGATCACATAAAAGTTGCGATCTATGTATTTTTTAATTGTATGTTTAAATTTATTAATTATATGTATGTTAAAGTTTTAAAATGTACCATTTAATGTTTCGTATGTGCTTTTATTGCATTTATTTAGTCTTTAAAACTATATTACCTGCAAATAGAAAATATAATTTACAGCTTAAGTTTGCTAAAGAGAAATAATCTTAATAGAAACGCAATAGCGATAATTAATAAACCTACTAAGCTCGGCTAAGTAGAAAATCAGAAATCATGAGGGAAATCGAATAGCTAGTACTTGGTTGCGCAAATATCTTTCACCTAACACTGGAGACTGTTGGCTGACGTCTGCTAGGAATTGATTAAGCGCGAAGAATGCATCTGCTGTTAAAGATACCAGAATACAAACAGATGGAGGCATAGCAACACAAGCATTCAACGATGCATTTCCGCAAATAAAGTTGACGATTAGTTTCTGTTTAGCATATTTTACTTCAAGCCATATTGGTTTTAAAAGCTTGAAGCCGTCAGTTTTAATAAAGATGATGTATTTAATTGAAGAATGCTCAAGTGAAATATTCAGGATTCTGCTTTTGAAAGACATTCATTTATTAGAAAATAATTCATTCTTCTGAATAAATGAGTTCTTGGAAGAATATTGAATTCGAAATATGTTATCGGGTGAAAACATGATGTTGTTTTAGTCTGTGGCTTTTGAAGCTATAATTTAAATAGATGTATAGCTTTTTCGAACGACTTATTCATTTTGAGGGATCCATTTTTCGTTTTTAGAGTTATAAGAATTTGATGAAGAAGGTTGCCACATTTGGTGACTGATCGCCAACAAAAAGTTGCAATTAGTCCAACATATACACAGTTCTCCTGTCTGGTCAATAAAGTGCAGGACGTAAGAAGTTATCTCCCAAAAAAATAGAAAAAACAAAAATTAACATGGAACGTAGAGAGAAGGTATCGAAAAATGTTTATTATAATAATAGTATTATTTTTGTAACTTTCATTTTCAGTTTTTGTATTTGGGATGAAAAAGCTTTGGAGCTCAAATAATTTTGCAATGAAACGATTGTTTTTCTGAAAATTGATGATTTAACAATGCAATATTCATGAGATTATTCCAAACCAGTTAAAACCGCCTTTTCACACACAGACAGAAAATCGTTTTATTAATACCGACGCATGCATAATCTGACAGTCACGTCACAAAAATCAGTTTAAACTGGTTACTAAATTAATTGACAAATAATGACTTAAAAAGTAATAGTGCTTTCACATGATCATATGAAAGTTGCGATAAAAGATTTCAATGCTTTTTTTGTCAATTATATATATTAATTATATGTATGTTAAAGTTTTAAAATGTATTATTTAATGTTTCATATATGCTTGTGGGTCATTTATTTGATCGTTAATTTGTATTAATACATTTTTTAATTCAAAATAATACAACTAATATTATTCATACTACAGAAAAACAATTTGGTTTTTTCCCCTTGAAAACTATTTTATATTAAGAATAAATCTTGGATCAATTTTTATAATTTTATTTTTAAATAGTAATTTACATTACATTTTACATTTCTCTTAATAGTTGGAGGATGCGATATGAATTTTATTTTCTGTTACTCATTATGTACGTCAAGAGTTTTATCTTTCTTCATTAGAAATGAATCAAATAAACATAATTGAATAATAAAATTAAACTAAACAATAAATTGTTTACAAGAAAATTTAAAAAGAACAGTTTGAGAATGAAATGAAATTCTAATATTTGTACCAACAAATATTTACTTGAAAAATATAATTAGTAATTCATGATAACCGCTGTGTAAACAATGATGATTAAACAAAATTTTTGCAGGTTATAAATTAGGGCCAACAATTTTAAGACTAATTATCGAGAATGTCGAGAAAAATTGAATAAAGAAACCTCTTCACTTTTCAAATTAATGTTATTTTTGTTATTGTAATAGAAATATTCAAACAGTTTTTAAACATTATTTTGTTTCCCATATATCAAGATTCAATTTTTAATCAATTTTTCTCCTACCTATTAATGTGCTAGAGTTGCCATTCTTATATTATAGAGCATTTCATATCCTTATATATTCTTGGTTAATATTCACACTATGATATAATCAAAATTATAATTATTAATAAATATTTGATTACTTAATCTTAAGAAATATCTGTATTTCTATAGTAAATCTTTGATTTACTTAAGAAATATCTGTACAGAAACAGTATATATCAGTTCTCCATATAATTACTCTTTAACTGATTTTAAGATTCCGTAATATTTATTACTATAAATTATTAACTTAAAACCAAAATTAGAAAACAAATGCACTTATAATGTTGTCTTTTAAAACATTGTTTGTATTAAATTTATTAATAGCCAGTACTTAAAAAATACTGGAGCCCAAATCTACAGGACTGATTAATTAATACTTTAAATAGCTGTAAAAATATGTGAAATAGAAAATTTTGTCGATAGAAACAATAAATTGTAAGTGTGTATATAAATAATTACTTTTCATTTATATCGGAATTGTATATGTTTTTCACAATTACATATGTTTTTCAGATATTTATTGTTACTTCACTCCATATAAGAAAGCAAATAGTATCTGAGATGATTAAGCGTTTCCATGAGATCTTTGCGTTTTAAAGTCCTTAGACACAGATTTAAATGCTAAACATTGAATAATTCGATGGAGACATCAGGCATGGCATTGTAAGCTATTTGATCAATAAAATAAGGTAAAAAAATTAACGAATAAAAGAATTTAGAATGCAAACATTCAATAAGGCACCTGGGGATTATATTTTCCACGGAATTATTTTTCCTGGATTTCGGTAACATCCTGAATGTTGCCAAAAACATTTAAAAAATTATGTTTTATCGAGTTTACAGCATACTGATTACGCTCTGAAATTCAAACCATTTTTACAGCTTCATCAAACATTTAATCGCTTGATTTACACCCCATTATTGAAAGCTAAAGAAGAAAGATTTTTTTATGATACCTGTGTTTACAAAATTAATTTAGAAAAAGTGACATTATTTAAGCACGAAAGATGGAAGAAAAACTAACCAAATATTGATGTTTTTATTAACATTATGATATCATGGAATTCGTCTATAATAAAAAAATTTATGCGCAAAATGCACGGAGCGTATGTAAGATTATTAATGAATATTATGCTTAACAAAATGGCAGCATCATAGATATGGAAATATAACTTAGTAATTTAACAGAATCTGAATATTACCAATAGCGAATTAAGTATACATAGTAAGAAAACTTCATGTCAAAATTATTTATTGTGGAAATCAAATTATTGAAATTGTCACTTAGATAGAAATCAAAATGACACAGGAAGTAGAGTTAAATCAATGTATTATCTCAACTCTGAACACTGTGACTGAGAAATCTTCAGCTTTTATACAAGTAGGGAAAGTTCCAGAAAACCTTTCTGGAGACAGTAAAAAAAGTCCAGAGCACTTATCTGGTAAATTAAAGTAAGGTACAGAATCTTCTGGAACACGAAATCAAGGAAAAATACTTAAACAAATTTCAAGTCTCGTGGGATTCGAACACACGATCTCCTGACTATGAGTCCGGCGTCATAACCATTCAGATATGCAGCCTCGGCAATGTTTTGTTTCAATGCGGCAATATAAACCTATAATTCCCTCTTTGAAAACTAGAATAATGTTAAAAATTGATGTAAAAGCATACATATACTTTTCCTAAAATCGTTACTTAGGAAAAGACTAATAACAAAACTTTTGAACTAAATGAAATCACTTTAAAATTGCTTTCAATGTCTGCTTTCGTGACGTATTTCAGGTAAGTTTTGCGGTACTTTTCCTGCTTATAGAACATGAAATAATATTATCAGATAGTGTAACTCAAATAAAAAAACTATATAGCAACATTTAGATAACATGTAACGTCGTTTCATTTATGCTGAATTATTTCCGACTGGTGTCACCGCCTAAGTGCGGAGAAGAAATTACCAAATATGTAGCCATATTTATTCTTTCAGAATACATAAAATTATTTGAGTTTGAGTTACACATGTTACGGTAAAAATGATAAATCGATGATTATATAAAATTACCAGTGATTATGCATAATTACCACTAAATTTGGTAAATATGATAAATTATTTCATATTTATCAAACTTACTGTTTAGTTTATAAAATCCCCAACTCGTAATGCGGAATGTGATAAATTTGGATTATTTTTTGGAAACAAACCAAACCTATATTCTTTGGGTAAAAAAAATCATTTATTTGCATTTACATGCAAGTTTACTTCTTTAGACGTCTTTTTTTCGTCAGAAAAATGCTGTTTGTTCTCTTGGCATCTATAATATTAAGTAATTTGGAATTAAAACACTCAAGCATACCAGCCATTATTCAATGTTTTATTTTTTACTAGAGGGTAGCAAAAAAAAACCTCTACATGCAAAGAAATTAGAACAACTTCTGAAATCACATGGTTGTCGAGTGTTGATAGAAGCCAGGCCCTTGCACAAACTGAACGAATTTTCGTACAGTTTGGGATTTTTATCACATTCCCCATTACGAGTTCGGGATTTTATAAACTAACCGGTAAATTTGATAAGTTTGAAACTATTTATCATACAGAAAAAGCTCTTTATTCGCGGGGTATATGTTCCATAAATATGCCGCGAATACAGAAACCGTGAATACGCAATGGTAATTTATATGGGGTTATAGGGGATACATTCGTAGGTGACAAAATGTTATATATATATATATATATATTTGCTGCAGTCTTTAATCGTTACATTAAAATGGTTAAAGTAGTCTTTGAGATCTGCCTTCTTTACATCAGATTCAAATGAATTTTCAGAATAAGGTGAGTCAATTTTCATTTCTTAATCGTTAGTTCTATCTTATTTCTTAATCGTTCATTCAACAAATACACTTTATTCGTTGAGTTCGTTATACTACATTCTCAAAAACACCGATCGCGGCGAAGGCGTCTTATGTCAAAGTCCTCGGCGATATCATTTAACAACATATTTTAGGCAAATTTGTAATAAGATCCATTTTACTTTTTTTCTTAGTCCATTTGACGGCATTTACAAAGGATATTGGGTTGGATACCTATTGGAATCCTTTTAATATTATCTATGTACTTATTAGATCCGCGAATAAAGAAAGTTTTAGGCTCGATTATAGAAACTGGGTCGCATTTTTTAAATCCGCGAATAGTGAAAACGCGAATGAAGGAAGCGCGAATAAGGAGCTTTTACTGTACTTACCGAATTCAGGGGTGATTATGTATAATCACCGAATTTATTGCTTTTATCCACTAACATATCCACTTCGATGAAGCAATTTATCTCCCTTGGGTAAGATTGGGTTGTTGCCGGTGATGACCATCGGGATTTCAACTTTTCTATTTTCCCCGGTGTCAATGTAGGAGGAGAATAATTCTTTAGCTATTAAGATCACGAATGATTCTGATGAAAAGGAACGCAATTAGAATATTAAGTTACTTCCTGGAATCACATGAATTTTATATAGCTTGGTGACCGACTCCAATAAACATTATTGAATTATGAGAACAACTCAGTTTTCCGATGTCTAGATTAAGCATCGAAAAATTACGAATTCATGAAATTCTGAATCTAATCAGGAAGTTATTTAGCCAAACATAATTAAAGTATAATTTGCATCACAGGATGCCATTGTAATAAGTGATTAATAACAACGAAGCATTCTGGAACAAAATCTTTCTTCCATCAAGAAGATGATACTTTGCTAGCTATCACCATCTGAGCCTGATTAATTCATTTGATAAATTAAAGTTAAAAGTAGGATAATTAACGAAGAATCTTATTCTGATCTCCTAGGATGCTGTTGTTGTGGGATAAGATATTAGCTTGTAGCAAAATTGATTTCATGAAAGTTGATCATATATTTGAGCCAAATGGTCTCAAATGTGTCAGTCACATTAAACAATTATGTTCTTTAGTGTGGTGTTGTTTAAATTTTTGGAGAAGAGGATATAAGTCTTGTGCTATATTCGAAAAAGGAGAATTAAAGTTACGAAATACGTATACACTAGTCTAAATGTAAAGTGTAATTTTAAATTAAAGTAATCAAATCATAAATTTAAGTTACGGAAGATAAAAGCAATGTTCCATAATTCAAAACTGTATTCATTGAGGCGTTACCATAATTCTATCAGTAAAAAAGTTGCTACAAATAGTCATAGTCTAAATATTTATAAAGAAACAAGTACTTAAAGAAGTTAAAGGGGTATTTTTTATCAAATCCATAAATATAGATTTGAAAGTCAGTGAAAGGATTTCTAGAATTGCATATATAAACATAATTATTTATATATGCAATAAACAAGTAATATATATAAAAAATTAAGTCAGTTCCTACTTAAGCCAACAAAGAAAAATTTTATTTCAGTTACTTTTTATTAAATAATTGCAACTGATTTAAAAATGTATATACGTAGGACACAATCACAATATTAAGTGGCAAAAGATATTTTTTTCCGGTGGTCTGCAAGCTTCGATACTGATTGTATTTATTCCTCAATTTATATCTTTTTGATGATGACGATATCGTGTCCATGTTTCCATGGAAAGGGGGTGCAGTAGCTTCTGAGGGTAAAGACCCCTGAGCACCCAGAGGGCAGAAGTCTGACTTCTAGCTCATATGAAGATGACACACACATTCGCTTGCACAGCCCCTTTCTACAGGGGGGCTCATTCATCCATCTCACAGCCAGAACACACAGAAGAACAACCATGCCCGAACCGGTTCTCAAACCCGGGACCCCCAAATCTTATATCCTTTTAAATATCTGATATAAAAGAAATTTTCTCCCATATAAAACTAAAATTAATTAATTTATCAGAAAAATTATTGATTTTCGCAAGGATTGAACTCGCATTCTTCACCTTCACATGAGAAACACAGAAATCGTCGCATTTTACAGATGGAGCCACTACTTATCGATTGCAATCTGCATTATAAATTGTTAAGACTCTATATAAGTATTAAAAATTAATTAAATTTAATAAATGAATTAATATTTAAAAAAACAACTGTCTTAACATTAAGTTTTATTCCACTACAAGTTAAAAAATGTATTTGATCTTTAGTGGACAAATAAAAAGTATTTTATTAACGACTGAAAATATGTATCAGATATATATATATATATATATATATATATAAGGAGAGTGTGAACTAATAGTAGGAATTGAATAATAACATAAGCATAATATATATATATATATATATATATATATATATATACCTTGCACTCAATGTTTGAATCAACTAAGTTGCTAAGAAGTATAAATTCGATAAAAACTCGCTTCCGAAAATGCCTTTTTTGAATTCAAGGGGATTTAATCTCGATTACAATACTCTCTCTATATTATATATACGCCAAAGTAAAAAAGTAAATATAAATCTTAAATCAACCTTTAAACTGTTTTACTATTTCATCAATAGGGTAATTTAAGTTTGGAATATAAAATGAATGTTGATATACACATGTAATAATAACAATTACTTGTGTAAAATGCTATTGCATTTCACGAATTATTGATGATGATGATGATGATGCTATGTCCGTGTCAACACGGAAAGGGGATGCAGTAGTTTCTGAGGGTAAAGGCCCCTGAGCACTCGAAGGCAGAAGTCTGACCTCTAGCTGTTATGAAGATGATACACACACATGTTCTCTGACACCACCCCTTTTTATAGGGAGTTTAGTTACATTAACATCCCGTTTTTAAAGCAAAAAGAGGGCTATTTTGGGACGGACATCGTCATTTTGAACCACGGTCAGATGACGAGGACGACACCTGAAGTGGCACCCCCCTCTCCACACCATCGGGAGGACGCTTGGCCTGACAGATTTAAAGTGCAAGAGACCCCCCACACGACGATTCTTCGGTGGAATCGAGTCTCGAACCTGAAACCCTTCGGTTCCGAAACCGAGACCTTACCAATAGGCCACCGCGGCCCTTTTTACAGGAGGAGGGGGGCACATTCACACAATCAACAGATAGAACACAAGGGAAGAACAACTAAACCCGAAATAAGATTCGAACCCGGGACGCCCCGAGCACAGTGAAGAGGCGCTGTCCCTAAGCCAGGACGAGGACTTAACGATCTATTAAAAATGTAATAAGATATTGAATTCGTCTAACCCTAAAAATATATAAATAAAAAAAGTTGATATAAAATAAATAATTGAAAATTGATCAAATTAAAAAATTTGAAACGGAATGATACGCGTTTGGAATTTTAATTTTAATTCCAAAACTATAAAAAAAATCCAAGTGATAATTCAATGTTTAAATCGATATAAAAAGACCAAATAAATTTTTGACAGAAAATTAAAATTGATATATAATGCATTTATGTGTTTACATAACCTTTGCCCTATTTTCAGATTCAACAATCGTTTTTTATATCACTTTTAAAAATAATAAATTGTATTCTAAATTGTTATGAAAGCAACATTTTTCTATGTAACTTATTCTGATGTGAAACATTTATAGGGAGTATTAAAATTCCACAAAACAGACACATTCTGGAATATTTCCAGGAAAATAAACAATATTTCTTATATATTTTCTTTCGAGGATGATCGCTACAAAAATTCAAAGCCCAAAGAATCGCATTCCAAATCAGTTCGGCTTATCAGAGAGTCTATTTTATAGAAAATAGAGCATTTATTTGCAAAACTATCTTAAGATTATATTTTAAAGAAATTTTAGTTTTAATACGAGCATTTGAAATCATCCATATTTAGATACACAGAAAGTTTTCTTATACATTTAATGTTATAATATAAAATTTGAGATATAATCGTAATGGATTAAATTCCCTTGGATATTAATAAAAAATATCACTGAAATACTAAAAAAATTTATTTATGTAGATGTAAAAGTCTAGAACCTTTTTCACTCTTTCCAGTATTGGGTTGGAAAACTTTGTCACTCTCTATCTTCAAATGAAATAAAATTCTTTTTTAATAATAAGCTTACTGTCCCTTAATTTTATACAAACATTATTTATAAGATATACACACTTTTTAATTCAAATTTAAGGTATCCGACTATGTTCAAAATAAAAATTTTAAAAAATTGGATTTTTCAGAAATTATTCATGGTTTATAGATGTATTGTCAATTATAAACTTTATAAACACAAAAACATTATTTGAAAATATAATATATTTTGAGAAACAGGAAAATTTGTAGTACATTTTAAAGAAATTTAAACAAAACGGTTAACACTCTACACAAAATTGTAATGCAGCAATCCTATTTTACTTTGTACACAAGTTATAAAATATAAAGATGAATGAAATGAACCAAAATCTAAGAAAAATCTTGAGATGCAAAGAAGTTATGGATAAAATATAAGTACATATAAATTTTTTTGATAAATTCAAAACTTAATGTTCCCAAAAACACCTATAAATGAAAAAGAAGTTCACGAATATTAAAAATTTTGGTTTATTCCATTGTCCATATCATTTAAAACACATGTTACAATTTTTATGTAAATATCTCTATTAATTTTTGAGTTATCATGTTAACGGTGAAGAATTTTTATGAAATTAAAATTGAATTAAAGACAAATTTTAGGTGAGAAATAGGTTTTTCTTAAAAATATCATGGATGATAGATCAGGCCATTCTTTTCTTAGAAAAAATAAAATATTTTAGAAAGAGGGAAGTCTGCAATACAAGAAATAACACTTTTTTTTTAAAAAAATCGCCAATAGGGTCGAATGCCAGTGTTTTTAACAAAGTCGGGTGACATAAGAAAATAAATTATTGAAAACTATATTCAATTTCATTTTTAATTTACTTGTATTAGAAAGCTTCATCAGTATTTGTTAATATGTTGTTGGGAAAACTTTGTCATTCTCTATCTTGAAATGAAACAAAATTATTTTTTAATAATATCCTCAGTGTCCCTTAATTTTACATAAAAATTATTCATTCCACACTTTTTTATTTCAAATTTAAGAAAATAAATTATTGAAAATTAGAAACAATATCATTTTTTTATTTACTTTTATTGGATAATTTCATTAATTAATCAGATATTACTATACGATTGGGTACAAAATAGGAAACAGCGAATCTGGTTTTTAACTTTCATCGAATATATAAAAAGTATATATTAATTAAAAAAATATTTTATATTTTATATATGTAATATCTATTACAGATTTCAAATATGTAATAATATTTGAAAGTATATAATAATCAGGAAATGCGAACTCGAGAACTTAAGATATCCGACTACTTTCAAAACACTAATTATCAACCACATTGGTGACTGTTTACCTATTATTATTTTTTGTAGCTTCCCTCTTTCCAAAACAAATTATCTTCTAGGGAAAGGAAGGCCTGTCCTATCCACCAGGGTCACATATTTTTCAGCTATAATTTGTCTTTAACTCCAATTTTCTCAAAATATCAATTTTCATGAAAATTCTCCACCGTTAACATGATATCTCAAAAACTAATCGAGGTATTTACATAAAAATTTCAGCGTGTGATTCAAATAATACGGGAAATGAAATGAACCAAAAGTTTTGTTGCTGGTGAAATACTTTTTCATTTATATTTAGAAAAATTAAATTGTGAATTTTTGGAAAAAATGCATATAAACATATATTTTTACACATAACTTCTTTGCATCTCAATATTTTTCTTAGAATTCGGTTCATTTCATTCATCATTATATTCTATAACTTATGTGCAAAGAAAAATAGGATTTCTGCATTACAAATTTGTTTAGATTGTTAATCATTTTGGTTAAATTTCATGAACATTTACTACAAATTTTCTTATATCTCAAAATATATTACATTTTCTATTTTTTTGCATTTATTGTATTTATAATTGACAATACATTTAAAAACCATAAATAGTTTTCGAAAAATTCAGTTTTTTTTTCAAAAGTTTTTCTTCGAACGTAGTCGGGTACCTTAAAGAAAATCTCCATATTTGTCCGTAAAATATATTTTTGGAGTTGTGTCTCTCCATGTATTCGTCTATTCTTTAAGTACGATGTATGCCATTTTGAGAAAGTCTGTCTGCTCTTCTGCACGAATTATGAACAGTTCAAAATTTGTCAACACAATGACTGTAACGCGTACAGAGCTAGATCCCTAAAATTTGATACACGGTTTTAATATCTAAAAAATAGATACGTATTAAATTTTCATCCGAATCTGAGATAAGGTTGTATAACTGTCTTTCCGTACTTTCGCGCACATGCAAATCAATAAGTGTCTTAAAAAAGTAGAATTATGTATATGATCTTGTGATTGCATCTGTAGTTGCTTGCCAAATTTTAGTTTGAATTAAACGGAAAAAAGGATAAATACCCAACTAAAATTTGATTTTCGGAAAGGTATGCATTAACTGCATGTCAAAGATTGATCGCTGAAAAAAATCCCCAAAGATCACAAATTAAGGTATTCAACTACGTTCGAAGAAAAAATGTTGAATAATTGGATTTTAAAAAAATATTTAAAGTTATGATTTTAAATGAATTGTCAATTATAATACAAAATACTATGAAAACAAAAAAATATTTCAAAATATAAACTATTTCGAGAAATAGGAGGATTTGAAAAAAGGTTTTAGTGCAATTTTTTCAAAAGTGATAACACTCTACATACAATTGTAATGCCGCAATCCTATTTTTCTTTGTGCGCAAGTTATAGTATATAATGATGAAGGAAATGAACCAAAAATCTAAGAAACATTTTGCGATGCAAAGAAGTTATGAATAAAGTATAAGTATAAATGCAATTTTTCCATTAATTTACAACTTAATTTTTCTAAAAACACCTAAAAATAATAAAGGACTTCATCAACAATAAAACTTTTGGTTCATTTCATTGCTCATATAATTTAAAACTCACGCTGAAATTCTTATGTAAATACGTCTATTAATTTTGAGGTATATTATAGGTAGCGAATTTTTTTGAAATTTAATGTTAAAGACAAGTTTTAGTTGAAAAATATGTGACCCTAGATGATAGGTCAGGCTTTTCTTTTCCTAGAAACGATAAACGGTTTTGGAAAGAGGAAAGTCTGAACTATAAGAAATAACAATAAAAAAACATTCGCCAATTGGTCGATAACCAGTGTTTTCAACGTAGTCGGATATCTTTAATTCACTAAAAATGGCCAATTTCAAATGCCAAAGATCAAAATTTTGCAACTTTTATTCGCCAATATGTAAGGTATTCACTTTTTTACTCAAAATCCATAATTTTACTTAGAAAAACTACTTTGCCAGACCATTAATACTGATAAAATGTAAGAAATTGTTTACAAAAAGAGTACAAATATTTTTCCCCTCATTTCTCAATATAACTGAAACGCTAAGGTATTTTTTTTACTACAGCCGTAATAAACTGATCTCACTATATTCTAAATTTCTCCCATTAAGGAACATAAACATGATTCACTTGTAAATTTTATACAAACTTAAATATTTGTTTATGGTGCTTTTACTAAAACAGGCACCTTCCATTTAAGGTAGGCGAATACTTTCGGGATGAATTTTTTGAAATATATTCGAAATTAGTTATATATTTGCACATTTATATGTAAAAAAGTGGAAGGCATTTATGATATACCTGCTAAGAGGCAAATATTTTTAAAATGAACTGTTCTTTGGTTCAAAAGATGTATAAAGCAAACTTCATTCACTTTAGACGCTTATAAAATTATTTGTTTAAAAATTTGCAGATAGTTTGAGGAATATTTTATTTAGCTCATGAAATATAAAAACCAAGATAAACTTCAATCCATTCTTTAAATATTGGAGTTTGACTGATGATAACAACAACTTTTTTCATTTTTTTACATTGTGAAACACTAAAACAACTATAAAATCTTTCTAAACAAATAAATTACTTATTTTCTCTAATCCAGGAATTGCAAAACTTATTATTATTTTGAATAAGAGCAAAAATATATGCATTCGAATTTTATTTGTGAGGATTTTTGTCAGTAAATTCCATCAAAGGTTATAATTTATGAGAATATCATCTAAAGATGTAAAATAGCTTTAAAACGCGTATCAAAGCGAATATAAAAGTTTAATGCAACATCCAAAAAAAATAGATGTAGGAACGAAATTCTAACAATTTTGTGGAGACAGCTGTTCAAATAAAGAATATTAAATAAAATAATTCATAATTTCGCAAAAAATCGACTATTTAACTTAGTCATCAACTTTAAAAATGTCTTTTCCTTTGAAAAAAATCCATTACTTGTCAGTCTGAATGCATTGAAATATTCCAAAGATTAGCAGAAAAAGTTTTATAGTAATTTTAGCGTCCAAACAGTTTTCTAATTTCCTCCAACCTCATTCTTAGCAAATCAATATCTTATGTACTGCGGCATGATATATATATATATATATATATATATATATATATATATACAAGGTGGCCAGAAATAAAACACCCCTACTCTGACCTCCATGGATATCGAACTACTCAGTGTAAAGGCTCAAAATTTTGTACACATACTATTCAAAATATGGGGAAACGGATTTCACGAAAAAAAAATTAGTTCCTGAAATCACCGATAGGTGGCGCTGCACAACTGGAACTATGATCAAAAGACACAAATAATAATAAAAATTAAAATGTTTATGCGGAATGGAATGCTTCCATGCTTCCTTTTTAATTTTTCTGCCCCTTATGGAAAATAAAAATAGTAAAGAAGCTAGAACTCCCGTTGTAACTGCAATTTCATACTGTAACCAGAAAAATTTGCATAAAGCATGGTTAGAAGCCATGTTCTGGGTATAAAAGAAGTTAAAAGGTGGGGAATGTCATTCTTATTAGTGATGGCTGTCACGCTGCCAGAACGCGCTTTGCTTGTGAAGTTGTTTTACGAGAATAAAGGAAATGCTCCAGCAGCACTTCGAGAGTTTCGCCGACTTAAGGATTTGCGTAAGGGACCATTGCTTCCACAAGCTCTCAGGAGAATGATCGCTCGATTCGAGGAAACTGGACATCTTGGAGTTCAGCCTGGTCGAGGACGCAAACCGGTTCGTTCAGATGTCGTTGAAGATGTTGCCACCGGTATTGTTGAACAGTCAATGGATAATGTTTTAGGCTGCAGTAGTGCACGTGCAGTGTCACGACACTTGAGTGTTCCCTATAGCACAGTGTGGAACGTACTCAGAAAAATGGTGCATTGTTTCCCGTACAAAATCCGCCCTAATCAACAATTGCTGGCCACAGACAGGGAGATGCGACTGACCTTTGCATTGACATTTCTTGCTAGAGTTGAAGTGGATGCATCGTGGCCGTGGCAGATTCTGTGGAGCGATGAGGCCCATTTCCACCTCAGTGGAACAGTGAACACCCATAACTGTCGCATATGGGACACGACAAACCCCCGTACCTTCCAAGAGATTCCACTCCACTCACCGAAAGTTACAGTCTGGTGTGGATTCACAGCCACATTCATCCTTGGACCGTTCTTTTTCGAAGAGGTTACTTCCAATGGCCTTGAGACATGTACCGTGACGGCCAACAGGTACAAAAGGATGCTCGAAACATTTGTTGTACCCCATTTGCAGCAGCGCCAATGCCTTGACACCATTACTTTTATGCAAGATGGAGCACCTCCTCACATTGGACTCCCTGTGCAACAGTTTCTTCGCCAACATTTCACCACTGACAGAATAATCAGTCGCGCGTTTCCGACAACTTGGCCATCTCGTTCACCGGATCTTAATCCGTGTGATTTTTGGCTTTGGGGACACTTAAAAAACCTTGTTTATCGAGAACGTCTGATAACCTTGGCAGATTTGAAAGAGAGTATCAGTCTGCATGTGAGAAGCATCTCAGATGACCAGTTACGATCCGCAGTTGAACAAGCTGTCCACAGACTTCACATTTTACATCTTCAGGAAGGGAACCATATTGAGCAGCATTCCCTGCATCGATAACGTCCTTGTTTCATGTATGCTTGGTACTTTCAAATAAAATGTGTTTAAAACGTGTTTTTGTGTCTTTTCAGCATACGTCCAGTGGTACAGCGCCACCTATCGGTGATTTCTGGAACTAAATTTTTTTTTTGTGAAATCCGTTTCCCCATTTTTTGAATAGTATGTCCACAAATTTTCAAGCCTTTACACTGAGTAGTTCGATATCCAGGGAGGTCAGAGTAGGGGTGTTTTATTTCTGGCCACCCGGTATATATATAAATTAACAAAATAAGACAACCGAATCAAAACAATTTATATTCATTTGTATTTTAGTTGTAGCTGCATTTGCTCTCTCCAAATACAATGATTGATTTAAAAACATTTTAATTCTTAAAACTTGTTTGAATCAGTAATGATTTTTAGTTTGGATTCCGGTTTTGGTTTCGTTTCCGTGGTTACTTCTGTTTCTGTTTCGTTTAAATAATTCTTTGAATATAGTATTTTGGATTTGTTTCATTAATTGGTTCTTGTTCATTTACCTTTCATTTTGTGAACTTTTGGCGTGTAATTCTGACTTGAGTTTTGGTTTCGATTTTGGCCTAGTTGGTTTCGTTTTGGTTTTTGTTGATCGAATGGGTTTTGATTGTTTTAATAATTTTATGATTATATATATATATATATATATATATATATATATATATATATATATAT
>JAPMOQ010039601.1:453065-480698 GCA_026543055.1 Argiope trifasciata
CTTAGGCAATGGTTTGAAGAATTTTGTCATTTTCTCTTGCTTGGCAGTGTTTAAAAGCTCTTTCAATTCAAACAGTCGTATTAGCAATTTGCCTCTTAAAAATAAGACTTCGTTGCAAAGATGGATCATAAAAAAAATCGCAAAGCTCATTTGCCATTCTTAAACCTTCACTAAGATTTTTCAAATGAAATGTCACGTTTCCAGTGCTTCTTGAAGCTTCTTCTTCAATGGACTGTGAATTTCACATTTCCTCCAAGTCGGTTTCAGTCAGATCATCTTGCAATTCCAGGCATTCCTGAATGTCACTTGATTCTATCTGTTCGAACCCATCTCGTCCTATTCCATTCGCGATTTCGGCTATGTTTCCAGTTTGCATTTAACAACATACTTTAGACAAAATTGTAATAAGATCTATTTTACTTTCTTATGAGTCCATTTGACGGCATTTGCAAAGGATATTGTGCTGCATACCTATTGGAACCCTTTTATTATTATGTATGTACTTATTAGATCCACGAATACAGGAATTGGGTCGCATTTTTTTAATCCGTGAATTGTGAAAACGCGAATGAAGGAAGCGCGAATAAGTAGCTTTTACTGTATTCAAAACAGTATCATGTTCTCACAAAAATGAATGCCACGTTTGGAAGCTGAATAACGAGAGTTTCTGTCACCATGCGAGTTCCAAACTACAAATTATTTGCCAGTAAAATTTTAAACATAGAATTGTCATGCAAATTTTTATAGTTTCATAATGGATTAATCTTAGAACAGGAATCAAATCCTTCAAGGTTTCCCACTTAAGAACGAATTAAGTAATATTTCCCCACTTAGTGAAAGAAAAAATACTTTTATCATCATTAAACGCGAGTGACGTTTTTTTTTCCACATGTTTTAAAAATTAAATTATTTAATTTTCTAAGAAAAAAATTTTATTCCATGGAAATAACAGCTATGTCATAGTTTGAGGTCAGCCTTTTAAAAACACATCTGCTGTCCAAGAAGCATATATAATAATAATGCAATACTAGTAAAAGCAAGTAAAAAAATGCATGCTATAAATAGATGATGAAGAAAATTGCCATTCATGCTTTATATATTGCCTACTCGATTTCGAGATTCAATAGAAAATTGCCTGCGAGATTTCGAGCTTCAAAACCACTTAACGAAAACAACATCATGTTCTTACATGAAATAGACTAATTATCATTTTATTATTCCTAGGCCTAAAAGCACTTACCTTCTCTAAAGTTTTTTTAACTTTATTTTTTATTTAATTTTTCCCTTCCTAGTTCTGGATGTATGACTCTTTTTATTGTATTTCTAGAAAATTCGTATTTCTATCTCCTAAAAAATTCGATATATATGAGGAATTCTTGTGGCAGTTTTATAAATATTATTCGTTTATAAACAGAAATTTATATCAATGGATATTTGAATGAATGCTTTTCCACCTCAAAACTTCAAATAACACTCAGTGTAAACAATTTTTCAACAATTCTTAAGGCTTTTCTTATAACTGTAAATATTTATGGGTGAAAATATTTTATACAAAATTGCTTTTTTAAAATGTTATGAAAATAGTAACAAATTTTATACTTTTGTCAAGGCATCACATAAAGGAAAGCTGGCAAGTATTCAAGTTATTTACTATCTTTCATATTTTACTATCTTTTATATTTTTATATAACTGAATGTGTCTAATATTTATGAATTGTAACTTTGAAATACTCTGTAAAATTTTTTATTAGATAAAGATGCTTCATACATGTAAAAAAGAAGCTTTTTTAAAAATTTTATTAAATTTGTAATGTAGTAGAGTTCGGAAAGTTTTTGCAATTAACTTGTTTTTTCTGAATCACAAAACAATATTTTATTGCTTTTAGAATTATTAATTATCAACAATAAGCAGTTTTAACTAAAATTAATTTAAAACAGATCGAAGTAACCTGTTTGTGTTGTTGCGACTTATGGCGTTTTTCAAGCCCGTTAACAGTCATCTGACCATGTTTTAAGCCGAGTAAACGGCTCTTGCTTCTTCAGTAGCTCCAACTAGTGACCAAAATATTACTTAGCTACTTCATGCGCCACAGTCGCATGCACAACCCTTTTAACGGGGGGGGGGCACATTCACAGATAGAAAAAAGAATAACAACCATGTCTGAACCGGGACTCGAACCAGGGATACTCACATCACAAAGAAGACGAGAAGATATGTGTTTGATTTTGAATTGCATTCTTATTGCAAGTTAACATAAATTACAAAAACTGTTATTAAATATTAAAATATATAAATTAATATGCGTAAATAATAAAAAAATAATATGTTTTCATATGGTAATAAATAAAAAAAAGAGTATTTATATCAGAAGGCAGTTTCGAAGAAAGTGAAGTGACTTAGCACTTTTTTTAAATTCGCTTTAATCCATCCGTGGAAGGTATAATTTATTTAGAAGCGTCATTTTATCAATGATTAAAAGTATAAAGAAATTAAGTTCCCCAAATCACAACGTTGTGATGCTACGGAAATAAATTCCTTCTTTCTCAAATTTAAATAAGAGAACTGAATTCATAAAAAGTTTCTTTAAAATTTAACGAAACTTCGGATAACCCTTAATATTTCGAGTCTATTTTATAAGCCCATCTTTCCTCATCCTTCCTTCGGATATTCCAAATCTTTGGAACTGTCGAAAAGCTTAAGTTCACGAACTGAAATTCCTCAAAGCGAACGATTTGTCGAGAATGTATTCTCAAAGTAAGCTTATATTTAAAGACCCGACAAAGATTTATGAGAATAAGAATTTATTTGGGTCGGAGTCATAAAAATGGAAATCACCCGCGTTCAGAATAAGACTACACATTTCATCAAGAATCCGAAAGATTTATAAAAAAAACTATTAAAATTTGTCATTTTCTTTTTATTTCAGAGCAAGCGATTTTTATACTGTCTTAATCATGAGAAAGAAATGTAAGAATTTCTCTATAGATTTTATTTCGAAAGACATATTTCAATTCGTATTTGGGGATGCTTATTTTTATGACAGAAAAAAGGGTTGGGAACTGTCGGAAAATGAATATCCTAAAAAATATGTTATTAGCATGAGAAATATCTAAAAAATTTATTTTTATTTTGAATCGCATTATTGTTTCGATATTACAGATTAAAAAAACAAAGGATTTGATATAAAATTAACAAATGTAAACAAAATGTAGATATAAAGAGTATCTTAAACATTTATAAATTATTAGCTGGTACTCGGCACGTCACAAGTATAGTTGAAGCGACAATTTTTGAAAATTCAAATGGTGCAAAATTATTTGTGCTACGATATTTTTGGTGGTTACTGCAAAAGATATTAAATTCAATTAAAATATAAAACCCCATGGATTGGTCTCCCCAAAAAATAATATTAAGTAAAAAATAATATTAAATACAATCAATCAATAATTTAGGAATGTTTTATCGAAAAAGGATGAACGGTACGACAGTATATAAAATACGAACAAACCATTATTCATTTTTATGTATTGGATTTGTGTATTCTTTTTTAACCTTGGGGTTCTTCCGAACGGTAATGAAAGGAATTATTTATTGTATCTCGTCATTCGTTTCATATTCGTTCAGAATTCTCAAATTTAATTTTAGAAAATGTGATTAAAATATGTTCTTTTAAAATCAATTAAACATATAAAGTATATTTATACCATAAATCGTTAATATAGTTGAAAAGATAATTTTTGCAAATTAAGATGGTGTGAAATTATTTGTACTACCATTAACTGCGAAAAATGCTAAAATTTAATTAAAATTTAAAAACCTCAGGGTTGATCTCCGCAAAACGTTCTCGCATAATCCGTCACAAAGTAAGTATATACCTCTGAGAATGACATACAGGGAATTTGCGTACTGTAACTACAAAATATTATCCTTAAAATTTGGATTTAGCATTTCTTACTGAATCTATTGTCTCTTGGGCGAGCTATTTGGAGATTAATCCTTGGTAAATAGATACTTCTAAGACTCGATTATTTTTAATTTTAAATAATTATACTATTCCTGTAACCATCCCGTATATATAAGCAATAAGCTGACCAAGTTTCATCGCAATCGGATGATCAGTATAGGAATGCACAAGAGACATACAGACAAACATTCATTTTTATTTATATAGTTTCTTTTCTCTTACTTCATTCGGATACTCAAAATATTTGGAATTGTCGAACAGCTTAAGATCGCGAATTGAAATTCCTCAAAGCAAACGATTTGTCTGGAATATTTTCTCAAGTACGCTTATATTTAAAGATCTGACAAAGATTCATGAGAATAAGAATTTATTTGGGTCGGAGTCATAAAAATGGAAATCACCCGCGTTCTGAATAAGACTACACATTTCATCAAGAATCCGAAAGATTTATAAAAAAACTGCTAGAATTTGTCATTTTCTTTTTATTTCAGAGCAAACGATTTTTATATTCTGTCTTAATCATAAGAAAGAAAAGTAAGAATTTCTTTATAGAGTTTATTTCGAAAGACGTATTTCAATTCGTATTTGGGGATGTTTATTTTTATAACAGAAAAAAGGGTTGGAAACTGTCGGAAAAATGAATACCCTAAAAATTTCTGTTATTGGCATGAGAAATGTCTAAAATGTTCTATTTTTATCTTGAATCGCATTGTTGTTTCGTAATAACAGATGAAGAAAACAAAGAATTTGATATAAAATTAACAAAATTTAGAAATATAGAATAAGTTAAGCATTCATAAATTACTAGTTGGTACCCGGCGCGTTGCTGCCACCGAAAAAAATAACATTATGTACAATCAATCAATAATTTGGAAATGTTTTATCGAAACAAGATGTAAGACAATAGATAAAATACGAACAAACAAATATTCGTTTTTGTATATTAGATTTGTGTATTCTTTTAGAATTGTAATACTTGGTGTTCTTTCAGAACGGTAATGAAAGAAACTGCTCATTGTATCTCGTGATTCGTTTAATATTCGTTCGGAATTCTCTAATTTAATGTTAGAAAATGTCATTAAAATATTTTCTTTCAAAATGGATTAAACATATAAAACATACTTATACCAAAAAATCATTAATATAGTTGAAACGATAATTTTTGAAAATTAAGATGGTGCAAAATTATTTGTTCTACAATATTTTTGGTGATTACTACAAAAAACGCTAAATTTAATTAAAATATAAAACACACTGGAGTGGTCTCCCTAAAACTTTCACGCATAATCTGTAATAAACTTCTTACCTTTGAGAATGACTTGCCTGACATTTACGTACTATAGCTACTAAATATTAACCTTTAACTTAGAATTAGCATTTCTACAGGATCTATTGTCTGCACGGTGAGTTATTTGAAGATTAATCCTTGGTAAATAATTATGATTGATATTTGAATTTTTTTTAAATTTTATATACTATCCCAATAACCATCCCGTAAGGGTAAACAGTAAGCTGACCAAGTTTCATCGCAATATGGTGAATGGTTTAGGAAAGCATAAGAGACTTGCAGACAAACATTCCTTTTTATTTATATAGAAAATCTTTGAGTTTTTTAGTTACTGAGTTCATTTGGATACATCTGCTAATTTCCTTTGAATGGATTTCATTCAGAATTTGATAGAAATCTTCAAACTAAAGTGCATATACCAAATTTTATTTGTCAACCTCAAAGCCTTTTTCAACTATTGTGCCCACAGTGCAACAAACATAATTACAAAATTTTACTCTACAAATTCAGGGATATTTGATACGTTAAAATTGATCAGTATCTGTAGTTCGAAAGTTTTGACGTTGCAATATTACGATACTTTTACGTTACGTACATCGCTGAGAAAATTAAAAAGGAAAAGGAATGTTTGTTAAAAACATTTTTTAACAACCGAATAGGCAGATAGATCTACATAATGCTAAAAAATATGTTATCCACGCTGTGAAGATTTGTCGAAACTTAAGTTCGAATTTTTTAAGGTTACAATGATAGCTTCATATTTCATATACAAGAAAATGAAAAAAAAAAATACAACTTCCCGAAACTATTATTTTTATATTAATAAAATACCCTATGCTATTATTTCGGCTGTCTTCTTACCTTTTATTTGTCATATTTAGTGCATTTTACATCCTTTATTATTCACTTCAATAAAGTTATTATCATCAAATAATTAGTTTGAATGCATATTGCCATCGTAGTAACAAAAAAAATACTTTAACCTAAAAGAAAAATTACATGACTTCCAGTTTTCAGATATTGATCCAAAATATTCATTAATACTTATAATATCAGAGTTCCAAGCAATTTGTCTTCTCTTAAAATTCCACATTTTAATATTTCTGCTTGAATAGCTGCACGTAAAAATTTTACTTCTATTCATTCAAATTGAGTTAGATTTATTCTGCAGCCAATCTTGTGTAATTTCACACACAAAAAATTGAACATAGGAGATCTTACGTTCAAAATTCATGAATGAAAATAAAAATCGTTTGGAATTTAAAATCTGGAATCGCTTTTAATGTAATGCACGATAAATTGAAAATACTTTGAAGTATATATCTTCGTTTTTGATATACTTCTTACATAAAAAAGAAATTTCGATGAGAAATAATTATTTAGTGAAATTAGGAAATGAAATTCTATAATATGGCATGCTTCTATTTATAAAAAACATTTTTAATTTTTCTTCTCCCATTAATTTATCTCATGAAATCAAAATCATGAATGATTTTGAATTTCATACATTTTTCTTCTTCGTTTTATCTGGATTTTTTTTTAAAAAAACGTCAATTAGTTAGCAATATATCCGGCAAAATATTACATAAAAGATAGGTTAATATTCCATCTGAAAATATCTTTCATAAGAATTTTTTTTTTTTTTTTTTGAAAAATAGTTCTGAAATGATTTCTGATTTTAGAAATAAGATCTAAATTCAGAAATAAATTTGATTTCAGTATTTTTAATCAAGAAAAAAATATTACTAAAGAAAATATACTAAAAATACTACTCAAGAAAATATTTGTTCCTGAAAAAAGATTTGTTCGTATATTGATAAAAATCTAAAAATTATATACATATATATACTCACTTTGATCGTTAAAGATATCTTAAAATATTTTTTAAATACCTTCTTTGAAGGCAATCAGATATACTAAAAGAGAGAAAAAAAAACTTTGACTAAGAAACGAGTGACATCAAAATAATTTCGAATTGCTTATAATTGTTTACTTATATTATTACATTGGTGACTTATATATTTATTACTGCTTAATTAGAATAATTTCTGATCAGTTGGATTTTCAATACTTTTTATTTACATATTTTCATACATAAGTAATTAGACTCTTTTCTTTACAGTTATACGAAAAAGACGAAATTAAATTTCTATGAGAATTTAAACATATTAAGTATCGCAGATCTAACTTTTTTTTTTAACGGATTTATAAAATGAATAATTTTTCAATTGCAAAGCACCAGAAATGTTTTCTATGCTAAAGGCTTAGACACCCTAAAAGCTTCGAGAATTTTGTGGGTAAATTTTCAAAAATAGATAAAGTCTGGAGGCAGAAGATTTTTTAATCCCTGCATTTCAGAGATAATTTAAGTATGAAAAAAGATTAATTTTTTGTGTTTCCAATTCAATAAACTTGATTGAATTTAATTAGCATTACTATGATCACTTCTGTTTCATTCTCGTGCTTTGGCCATTGGTATTTTAAATGAAGTTATAGCTGGTATCCGGCGCTTTGCTGAAGCCGAAAAAATAATATTAAGTTCTATAATTGGGATCAATCAATCTATAATTGGGAAAGGTTTTATATTGAAATAGGATGAATGGTACGAAAGTATATAAAATAAGAAAAAATATTCATTTTTATATATTGGATTTGTGTATTCTTTAAGAATTATAACCCTCGGTGTTCTTTTAGAATGGTAATGAAAGAAACTATAAAATCTCAGGATTCGTTTAATAATCGTCCGGAATTCTCAAGTTTAATTTTAGAAAATGTGACCAAAATATTTTCTTTTCAAATGAATTAAACATAGAAAATATATTTATACCATAAATCGTTAATGTAGTAGAAAGTATATTTTTTGGAAAATTAAGATAGGGCAAAATTATTTCTATTATAATATTTTTGGAAGTTACAGTGAGAAACATTAAAATTTAAAACCTTCAGGATTGGTCTCCCCAAAATTTTCTTTCATAATCTGTAATACAGTTTTTACCTCTGAGAATGACTTTCATGACATTTTTGTTCAATAGTTAAACAATATTAATTCACTTGAATTTAGATTTCTACTGAATCTAATGTATTTCCTCGGCGATTTATTTGGAGATAAATCCTTGGTAAATAGATGCGGATGAGATCCAAATTTTTAATTTTTATTTTAGATAATCGATAAACATTCATTTTTATTTACAAAGATAAAACCATAAAAAAATATGTAAATCATTAAAGAAAATTCAAACAGACTTCTCAAAGGCCTAAAAACACAACTTGGAATTATATCTGACTATATGTGAGCATGATAATTAAAAAATGCCCTGAGCTAAATGAAAGAAATCTAATGTGTAATTTTTTCCAAAAGAATTCTAAATTAATATCAAGCACGAGGCCTTATACCAGATATAAAATAAGTATGATAATCGTAAGAAAATTCGAAGTTCAGATTTTATCGAAGAACTTTTGCCTCCTTGTGTCTAAAAAATGCACCATTACATTGCGAATATGGCTGAAAAATACATTGCACTCGATAAAAAATACACTCTAAAAATACATTTCGCTATATGGCTGATATCTGGTATTTGGCATTATGATCAAACTTTATGTTTCCATCAAATTTTGAATAAAAATGCATTCACACAAAACTGTCTGTATGGTTCTGCAAGCACGAATTAAATCGATACTTACAAAACTTAAAGAAGTGTATAAATAAAATTTCTTACACAGATTCAGACTTCTTATCAAATTTTCAACAAAATCTGCCAAAGAGTTGAACAATTATCTATCTATATATCCTTTGTAACCAAACGGAATGATTCAAAAATTGAAGGACTTAAATCAAATAAATTCGATATGTGATCTTGTGATTGCAATTATAGTTCCTTTCAAATATTGGTTTCAATAGGACAGCAAGAAGATATCCAAAATTCATGTCTTTGGATGTTGGGATCATGTGCAAGTAAAATTGCTGTATTAAGTAATAAATTCAGTAAAATTGCTATATTCAGTAATAAATTTAGTAAAATTGCTATATTCAGTTATAAATTCAGTAAAATTGTTATATTCGATAAAAAATTCAGTAATATTGCTATATTCAGTAATAAATCCAGAAAAATTGCAAGATCTATATTTCCATAATTATCATTCATATCAAGATAGTACCAATTTTACAAGAAGTATTCGGGGCCTTACCTTTGTTCCACAGGTATATTCTGAGAAATAGGAATAAAAACTGTATTGGAAAGTGTATGAGAAAGTTTCAGAGAGACCATTCCCTAAGATGTTCATTATTATTCATTTAATTTCTTATAAAAATTATACAGATCAACTACAGCAAAACGACATAACGTTATTTTCAGCACGCAATAATTTTATAAAGTTCTGTATAATATTTCAAAAAATTTTAAGTTGTCATTTTCAAACACATCACTCCTTTTTATAGTACTAGGTGCGCCAGAAAAACTTACTTATTTGAGAAAACTCCGGAATGATCAGTTGGATAGCTAGAGGGATGATATTTAATGCCACTGGAGGGGAAAGTCCCCAAATTTGTTTTACTTTCTAGTCAATCGCCATTATGCTCTGGTCCAGAGAACAGCTGGCCTTCGCCGTCGGGATCTCCTTTTCTAATGGTCACTCACTTATTGCCACGCAACGGGCCTTCCGCGCTCGCTTTGAAATTCCTCCTCACAGACCCGTTTGTGGCCGTAATTCGATTCTATCGTGAGTTGACTCATTTCGGGAGTGTCGCTAAACCCAAAAATGGATATCAACAGACCACCAGAACTTGTCGAAATGTCGAAAGAATGAGGCAGTCAGTTCTGCGTTCGGCTCGCAAACACGTAGCTGCTCTGGGAATTTCTGACACCACTGTTCGACGAATTCTCCATGAGGATCTTCCATTTCCTCCCTATAAATTGGCTGTTGTGCAAGAATTAACTGAACGCGATTTTGTTGCCCGTCAAAATACATGTGAAATGCTGCTTGACAACCTGCCTGAAGGCGTGGTCATTTTTTTCAGCGACCAGGCTCACTTTGAAATACCTGGTTTATGTCGATCGACCACGGACAATAGCTCACCTCAAGAACAACATTCTCGACGCCATTGCCAACATACCGACTGATATGCTGCAAAGAGTGGACACGAACTTCAAAAATCGACTTAGTTTATGCGCAATGGGGATCACCATTTAACTAATGTCATTTTTAAAACAGTATTTATAAATAATTGGAATTTTGTATTCTCAAAAAAAGGATTAAAACAATAACTGGAGCACTTTTATTTTTATTGACCTTTCATATTAGTAAGTTTCTCGGGCGCATCCTATATTACAGTCGAAATACCGTCAGGTATATGATACTAAATAAAACTCCCCACCCAGATATTCTTATAATTATAATAAACCATAAAAATGCCTTATGAAGAATGATAAAAGATGGAAACTTTAAAAACCTTTTATGAATCTCGTACTTTTAATGTGTGCTCAGAATGCGTGTGGTTTGCATTTTTATGGCTCTAAACCAAACAAAACTTTGCTCCCATAAATCTTCAAAGAATATTTAGATTTAAATGTTCTTGGAAGGATATTCTCGACATATCCTTTGCCTCAAGTACTATGACTGCATAGTCTTAACATTTTTGAAATAAAATTTCTAAATTTTTTTTCTATTTTTTTTTTCCAAAATTTCTGAAATACTCGCATTGAATGTGGGACAATGAGACAGAATGATTCATGAGATAGCCACTTGAAATTTGAAAAATAAGCTAAAGATTAGAAATGTTTTAGAGAAAAATTTCAGCTTTTTCTAGTATCTAATTTCAAAATAACAAATGGGGAGTTCATTTTTTTAGCCTTCAAATATTAAAGCTCCGTGTTCGTACTAAATAAGTCGTGAATAAAACACATTAAAATATACAGTACTGTGGGAATTAATCGGGACAAATTCAATAAGTTACAAATTTCTTCCTTTGTCGGGAATGTTCTGTATCAAACCAGTATCAACTGCATTTTCTTAGAAAAAAAGTTGTTCTTAAGTAGTCTAAACTGGTTTGACCATGTAATCATCCCATGTAGAGCATTTTGACATTAAGCAGATAATGTTCAAGCAAGTAGTGTTCATGCCGAGACCTGAAACAGCGACAGTAATGGCAAGACGTCTAGAGAAGTGGTCTCACACAGAGGTGCCAGGTTTAATATAATTTCTATGAATCAAAAATGAGTCCCCATAGGTCATCCACAGACAAATCGTTGAAGCGTACGAGGGCGAAGTAATGAATAAACAACAGGTGGTGAAGTGGAGTCATTCTTTTGAGGCAGACAGAAAAAGTGCTGAAAAGGTTTAAATGGGAGATCTGAAGTCACCCCCATACAGCTCCGATTTCGCACCCCAGTGACTATTTCCTTTTCCGGGCAATGAAGAAACACATATCCGAAGCAAGGTTCATATCAGACAGTGATGTTCAAAAAGATGACGTGAACTGGCTCTATAGCCAGGGACCTGATTTTTACCAAGAGAATTTACTGACGGTACTTAAAAGTACCATTTAAGTTTAGCTTGTACCTTTACTATATGACTATTTTTGCTGATTGAATTCTAAAGAGCACGGATAATGTAACGCAAATAACATGAAGTTAATATAAGATAAAAGAGGAATGTAAAATATTTAATTAATAATTAAATTAATTAAGATATGTCTGTTAATTAATTCTTTTCTTGGGTTCCCTAAGATTATTCTGAAAGAAAACTAAACTACAGAAGCAAAAATGAAGTTGAAAAATTGATCGCAACATAATTTGGTAAAAAAAGGATTAAACAAATGGGTCCAGTGGTGTGATAAATGCATCAACAGGTTTAGTGATTATGTAGAGGTGACCGCCACATATATCTCTTAATTACAGTTTTTATCCTGTGTCCATTATTAATAAAGTATTTTTCCTTTGCTTTGTAAAGTTTATTTTGTATCAATCGTCGTAGAAACTTCTAATCGACATTGCAAAACAAATAGAATGAAGAGAACTGAAAAATTTCAATGCAGACTTTGAATCAATCTGTAGTGATCGGTGCGTGTAGTTATTATAAACATTTACCTGTCATCTTAAATGAAATATCATTGCAGCTACTTTTCAAAAATAAATTATTTGGACAGCTACTCTTTTTGCCTTCATTCAGAATACGATATGACCAAAATAATAATTTCTTTTTTTTCTGTTCTTACGAATCTTTGTCCCCTTTTTTTCCCAATTCATTTTCTTTCTTTTTTTCTAAAATCAATGTCGTAGGCGGTAAAGTGTGTTATTTTTATTGAAATCCAGCCAGCATTTAAGCGTATATTATTACACTTTCTATATAATATTTATATCATCCTGTGTGTTAAGAAATGATACATCACAACAGAAAAGTACTATCGTTACATGCAGAACACACTCTTAGTTACATTAAAATCGCATTTTAAAACTTCTCGGATACATTCTATTTGCTGTCTTACAGCAGTGTTTTTGAGCTGGATTCAATATCATAGACGGCTTGTGTATAAACTTGATACATATTAAATTTGTCGAATATAAAATGTCCTCCTAATGTTACAGCATGTTGAAATTTCTAAAAGTTGCCTATTAAACTATACAAGTAGCAAAAGTAATCTTAGGTTTACATTCTTAAAAGTTGACGTATATCTTCAAAGGAGAAAAATAAGCTATCAAGACTAAGCGGGAATTCAGTTACTTGTTGTAATATTAAAATTATCGATGCAAACAGCATATTCTTTTGCGTAGGCAGCCAAAAGAAAATATCAGGTATTTATATGGACAAAAGTACGTGATCAAATGTATCAGGACAATGATTGATATACATAATTTTTTTTTCATATTTCTCCAGAGTATTTGAATGAATGATCAAGTACTTTAAAGCTGTAAAGAATATATTTGAAATTATTCACAATCATTGAAGGTGGATATCTAATTATGAGTATATTTAGGACGCCAGTCGGAAATAGCTGTATATGAAATAGATGTATAGCAATATGAAAATATTTTTTAATTCAATTCCTACTTAGGTCAACAAATAAAAATTGTAGTTTAGTTATTTTTATTAAATAATTATCAAAAAATTATCAAGTATCAAACAATTATTGATTTTCGTAAGAAATGAATTCGCATTTTTCTCCTTCACGTGAAAAATATTGAAATCCTTACATTTTATCAATTGATCTACAGCCTGTGAATTTTCATCATAAACTGCTAAAACTCTATGTAAAGAATTAAAAATTAATTAAATTCCACGAATAAATTAATATTTGAAAACTAAAACCATATTAGCGTCATACAGTAGCATCATCACCCTCAACAAATTTTAAAAAATGTATTTGAACTTGAGTGGATGAATAAAAAGTATCTAATTACTGTTTGAAAATTTGAACAAGATATTTAAATAAATATGTGTGGGGAGAGTGTGAACTAATAGTAGTAAATGAATACAGGGTAACGTAGTCACCAAGTTTCCAAAAAAAAGTTCTAATGCTTTGGAATTTTTAACGGTTATTATTTTGAATGCGCTATATCTGCATGTATTTTTTGTGATATCATTTATATTTTGAAAGATATACAACTTTTTAAAAAGATATCTAATTTTTCCACAGTTTCTTTGATTATAATACGTCGATTTTTTTACCTAAATTAGAGAAAAAATTACTAAAAATATCTTAGTGAAGCGTTATATTAAAATTCTAAAATTTTATTTTGATTATTCGGTGAAATATTAATATTCGGAATTTTAAAAAAATTACATATGCAGATGTAAAGAAATATAATTTTTCTTTCATTATTTCAAAACCCAATAAACCATATGAAACTTCCATTTGAATACTTTTGATGTCCAAAATGATTATAAGTATCTAAATTTCAGTAGCTGTATACGAGGAATTAAATAATGGGAATTTTTCAACAAAATGACTCTTTTTAAAAGTGAAATTTTCAAAAGTAGTATTTAATGACTTAAAGATTAAAAATATGCTAATTGTAACAAAATATAAATACAAACAAGGCCATTAAAAATCATTTTCTGCTTTTTGTAAAACGGCTTGAGCTCAAAACATCAATCAATTTCTTTCTGCTGTCATGTATATTTACATCTGCAAAATATGTGTTCAGGCGTATTCTTTACTTCTTTCGTAGTTCAAGGACAGTCCAAGAGCATCTGATAATACTGGTGAATTTCGAAAATCAAAAGGAATAATATACCCAAAACTTTCTCGCGTAATCTCTAATAAATTTGCCGTGCCTGAGAACTCCTTATTTGACGCTGGTGAATAATTAAAAATATAAACTTTTGGCTTGAATTTAGTATTTTACTCAATCTTTGTCATTCTTGGCGAGTTATTTGGCGATTAATCCCTGGCATGAGTTAATAATAACCAAAATTCGAGGTTGTGTTTTAGACACGTCTTTTTCAACCGATCGAAACAAAAACTGGACACAAAACGGCATTTTTATTCATACCAAATTTGATATAGTCTATGAATTTCGTTATTGATTTATTTCCTTTCCATGTTTCTGAAAGCACAGACAGACAGATTGGCTCGAAACATGACGTGTGTCTACACTATAGATGTTAAATCTTTGCTCCAAATTTTATATATCTGGCTCTCTTCATTTTGTAATTATCGTGTTAGCTTATGTTCGAATAGCTGGACAAACGAACTTCCTGCGAACGAATTTAGCGCAAAATTTGATAGAAATCTACAAATTTGGTGTAAAGCCCGTGTATCAAAATTCAATCGTCTAATTCAAAGGGTTTTTTAGTTATCTTTGTCAAAGACATACAGACAGAACTGTGAACGTAGCTCTAAAATTGTGGTATCGGAACTCAAGGACGTCCAAAAGGAGGAGGAATTTATTAATGATTTATTATTTATTTTTAATAATTATTATTTTAATGAGGAAAATAAAGGAAGGAATTTATTAATGATTTATTATTTATTTTTAATGATTATTAGATTTTCTCTATACGATGAAGTAAAAATAGTCAATACATTGTATGTGGAAACGTTATAATTGATTAATTAAAAAAAACAAATTGATTAATTAGAATCAAAAAATAAATCTGTAAAAATTAAATTTTAATCATGTTCTTTTCTGAATATAATAAGTAGTATACATTTATTATTTAAATTATTCTTTTGTTTTTAGCTTTTAATTTATAAATTTTCTCTCAAATTCAGAACCAGGTAGTGAAATCAAATTTTAATTGTTTTAATCTTTTAATTAATAATTAAGTTCTTAAAACACTAATAATAAAACTGATAGCAGACAAATATACAAAATTTCAAATCCCTAGCAAGTGATGAAATGAATTAAATAACGCTATCATATTTTATCCTTACAAGCATGTAGCGGTAATAAAAATGTTTATAATATGAAAAATTTTAATCATGTTCTTTTCTGAATATACTAAGTAGCATACATTTATTTTTTTAGCTTTTAATTAATAAATTTTTTCTCAAATTCACAGCCAGGAATTGAAATCAAATTTTAATTATTTTAATCTTTTTATTAATAATTAAATTCTTAAAATCTTAAAATATCAAATTGCCACCGATAGCACACAAATGTACAAAACTTCAAATCCCTAGCAAGTCATGAAATGAATTAAATAACACTATCATATTTTATCTTTGCAAGCATGTAGCTGTAATAAAAATGTTTATAACACGAAAAATCAACATAATGCAAATTTTATATTTCCTTTTTTTAAGTGTGTGTGTGTGTGTTTTCTTTAACATGCAATTACAAACATTTATTTCTGTGTGACATGGCATTCATTTTTATTACACAACAGTCAAATAATAATAATAATTGAAGTCAAATATATCTCGCCATTCTAATATGTTCCAAAACCCCACCCTAATATAAATAACCAAATTTGTGTCACTGTATCATCACGACCCACATTCATTTCTCAACATTCCACGAAATAAAGAAAGATCTGAAACCATTATCAAATAATTGGGTCATCGCGCCATTTTTCGCGATCCATAAATCCGTCATTCTCGTCAACCGAGTCTGTTTTCGCCTCTGCAAAAACGAAAAGAACGATGATATCAATACGATTTAATAAACTTAACACTTGACGCTTTGCCTCGTAATTAGACCTCTTCCAAGTCGTTAAACTAACATCTAGAAACTGTCATAAGCAGCCAACAAAAATATTTACACATATTAAATCCCAGTACGTTCCTGAGAAGGAACTTTCACTCCGCCATTGCTATTGGTTTTGATTATGTTGCTGGTGTATAAGATCGTAAAAAAACCAGAGTTAGGATCGTAGTAAATGGGTCCCATTAAGTTTTATATTTCGTTGCGGCAATAAACGAAGTTTTCAGGCGTTTTCGTTGGAGTGAAATTCTCAGGCTTTTGGTTGGTTGGCTCATCACATTTCATGACTAGGTTTCGGCTTTTTGATACTGGTTTTAAATGGATGCAGAAATTGGAAAAAAATATTTCGAGAATATTCTTAGGAGGAAAGATTTTAGAATCGAAAAAATTTGAATGATTATAATGCAGAAAAAGTATTTACATTTTATTCTAAGGTTGCTGGATTTTTAAGGGTGTTTGAGAAAAAGGATATAAGAGATATTCGATTATACGTTCTTCAACGAAATCTGTTTTATGATCAAGATTCCATTAGAATTCAAAATTTTTATTAACATTGAATGAAATAGAAACGTTTTAACGAAATACAAAGAAATACATAATTTTAAAGATCTTATATTATGAAAACAAACAGTGATAGTCTCTAAGAATCTTTCTCAGATACTCTATAATATATGTGTTATTTATATCTTTCCGAATAAAATGGTTCACTTTAGACAGCATCATAAACGTTACGAGTACTCAGGTTTTTATTTCCACATCTTTGACCAGTGGGCATTGTAATATATTTGAGAATGCTGCACAAAATGTATTAACTGAACACCACAACCAAACGATAGTGACAAAAAATCGAATTTTGTCATGACTGTGGTGTTTTTACTGAAACCAAAGTGCGTTTTAGCGATTAAACACTGGTTATCGACCACATGGGGAAATTATAATTTTTATTGTTATTTCTTGCAGTAGAGGCTTTCTTCATTCTAAAACAGTTTATCTTTTCTAGGAAAAGGAAGGTCTCACCTATCATCCAGGGACACATATTTTTTTCAAATAAATTTGTCTTTAATTTCAATTTTCTTAAAATTTTAAAGTTCATAAACATTCTCCACCGTTATCATGCTGTGGGAGGTGAAATGTTCTCGGAATAGAACCCGGGACCTTTGGGTCTGAAGGCCAGTAACATAACCATAGGGCAAAAGCATGCGCATGTCCCGTAGATGTTATCTGTCTTATTAAGATATCACCACAATGCCATCTCGGAGAAAATTAATAGAGGTATTTAGGTGAAAATTGCAATATACGTTTCAAATAATATGGGAAATGAAATGGACAGACATGTGTTCAATACACATGAATCCAGAAAGTCCAATATTCCATTAGACGATTTTTTTTTACCAAATGAATATTCTGTTCAATGATAGCTTTACAATCCCATTGTGAAATGCTTTTTTTCTATTTGGGGCATTTTGCATTTAGAAAGCTTTCATAATTTTCCTAGTATAAAAATATTTTATGATTGTAAGTCACAATATAAAATTTATTCAAAACATTACAATTAGGTAATCTAAAGAAGGATTTTTAGGCATAGTTATTTAACCCCTTACAGGAGACGTGCAGTCTGTGAGAACGCTAGAGATGGACTTTCGATCACCCTTATTCTTTTTTTAGCTCAACTGAAAGGATTGGCACGTCCTGTTTTACTTCCTGTTTCGTGACCTTCAAAACACGTGCACTTTTTCAACCGGTTTCAATGGATGCTTTTTACAATATTTCAGTTATTTCTTTGAGCGCGGTCTCTAAGACCACACCTTTCTGTTAGTATCCCAGTGATAAATAAGGCTTAGAAAATGGCTCTAAAACTAAGGCTCCGAAATATCCTCCAATTTATCATTTAGTATTTAATTGAAATATCATTCCATTTATCCTTCAAAATTTTACTGAAATATCATCCAATTTATCCTCCAGTATTTATTTGAAATATCTTCCAATTTATTCTCCAATGTTTAATTGAAATATCATCCAAAATTTTACTGAAATATCACTCAATTTATCCTCCAGTATTTAATTGAAATATCTTCCAATTTATTCTCCAGTATTTGATTGAAATATCAGTTAATTTATCATCCAATATTTAATTGAAATATCTTCCAATTTACTCTCCAATATATAATTGAAATATCATCCAATATTAAATGGAAATATCATTCAATTCCTATCATGACGCACTGCTCCAGATACTTTTAAATAAAGCTGAAATTGATTTTAGAAGTAAGGATAATTGTATAGAAGAGTTTTTAGACGAAAGTTCACATTCAATTGATTCTGATATGTATGTTCAAACATAATTAATTTTTCGAGTGATAATAATGTATTTTGAAAATTTTATAAAATATATTAATATACTAAGAGAAATATAGACAGAATTTATAGGTTGATATTTGTACTAGTTCTTAACCTGTAACTTTAAAATGCTCTCGAAAACGTGCTATGAAAGTCACACAAGTTGATAAAAAGGGCCAATTTTACTCGTTCTCATTTTTTTTCATATAATTGTTGAATTTTGCACTATATTGTTTTATATATACCTTTATATACTGGAAAAATAAAATTTCAAAAGTATAAAGTAATATGCTTTTTCAAAAATATTATATACTAGCCGCCTTTGGCGACCAGCTGGTTCGCCATGAGTAAAGCGTTCTAAAATTTTCAATTAAATCACATATTCATTAGCCTTGAAGTAATTCCGGGCATTGATTGACCTGAAATTAGTATTTTCTTTAAGATGACGGACGGAAAGTTCTAAAAATACACCTTTTCCTAATAATATTCTTTAATTTTATAAATCAGTCAGTTTTAACCATCGGTTATGCTTCCAAAATATTAAAAAAAATTTCGATTATGTTGCCAAAATATTAAATATGGTTTTTTAAAGAAAGCGAGAAAGGGAAAAAAAGTATTAAATTAATGATACAGATATTGCAAACGATTACATAAATATGCCATTAAGTCGGGAATTCAATGCATATCCTGTCTAAATTCAATCAGGTTTACCGTAAATAAAGAAGATTTATTGAGTTAATGATATAGATATTGCAAACGATTGTAGAAACCTTTGCTTTGCATTTATTTTTCAAAGAAAATATCACATTTTATACTTCTTTTATTTTATCTAGTCACGTGCTGAAAGTACCATTTCTGTAGATTTATTTTGCGATGGTAATTTTTTTTTTTTGAACTTCCGGCATTCTTTTATTTTATCCAGTCACGTGATAAAAACATGGTTAAAATATTTCTTCAAAAATTCATTAAAAATAGAAGTTTACATTATAAATTTGAAAAACTTATACCATTAGAAAGCTAATTTTTTATCTTTAAATTGATATAAAAATCATGTTTGTGCAATAATATTTTCGGAAGTTATAGCGGAAAAACGTCGAAATTTCGCTTAAATTTTAATTAATTCAAATTCTAATTAAAAATTCGAAAAAAGGGCTCCGAGGTGCACATTCCGGACCTCCAAGGTATACAAGTACCAAATTTGGTAGCTGTAGGTCCAACGGTCTGGCCTGTAAAGCGCCAACACACACACACACACACACATTGAGCTTTATTATAAGTATAGATTGTAACATATAGTTTGAGAAGAAAATGCATGTTCCAACGCATTTACATTTTTCTATTATAGTATATTTTGAAAAATCTCTAAAACATATCAATATATCATGAAAAGTATCTGCAAAATATATTGTCAGTTTTTCACGCTAATACATTCATTAAAAATTTTAATTTGAAAGTAAAAGAAATGCGGTCTCGCAGACCGTACCTCCCCAGTTAAGTCCTAAATTTTCACCTCCACAGTTAAGAGTTAATTCATGTCACATTTACAGTTATCATGAATTAATTAATGACTCTTAGAGCTGATGACATCTACTCATAAAATGACAATGCAGAATCTAACCCAAATTGACCTCATGTTTCATAAAACAACAATTCTAGACAAGTTTAATCAAGCTAATATTTATAACCTGATTTGATAAACCAAAATTATATATTTAAAAAAGCTAAAATTGCTGTTTTTGACAGACAGGCAGGCAGATACTTTTTCTGCTATTCAATTGAATAAAAATCGTTCCTTACAAAAACCAAAAGTTGATACAATCAAACCAAATGAATCAAGACTAAAAAGCCTTCATGTTATGATGTTCCAAAAGTTTGAATTTGCTTACTTTTCTAGATATTTGCAATAAAATTCGCTCCTTTTATGTTGATATGGGTCACCGTAATGGAAAAAAAAAACTCTGATCGAATAGATAAATTAAAAATTCTTTTATTTTTGAACACAATTTTAAAACAGGTTAAAATAAAATTTCATCACATTATATTTTTGGAAATCATGATGTTTGGAAATTAGATATCGAAGGCTAATTTTTCTTATCATGAATGATAACACAAACTAATAATAGATATATTTATTTCAATCAATGATTAAATATCAGAATAAAACCCCTTTTTCTAATTCTTAATGTATCAGTTTTATTTCGCCGACGTTACTGAGTTGATATAATTTAATCAATATTATTACTTGATGCAATGCTAAAACGACGTAAATGAAAGCATGATTCAAAGCAAAAATATTTATAAATTTTTAATTCAATAATATTTTTATATAAATTTTAATTTAGAAAATCCTTTTACAGTTAGCAATTATAATTTTAATTAAAATGAGAGTATTAGTTCTGTCAAATGATTTTTAAATCTCAAAAATAATCGAAAAGTTAGCCTGCATTAAAAGGTTTATAAATCATTTGAAATATAATTTTTCTTTATACAATATAATTAGATTTTAAAGAATGATAGAAAATTTAGTTAAACATTACAGCTGAAAAATCTGAAAAAAATAAATTAACTAGTTTAATAAATTTATAGTATTTCCATTGGCTTATTAAAATTAGTAACTTTATATCTGTAATAAAAATTACAAATCTATACAAATTTTCATTGAGTGAGAATGGCAACGTTAAAAATAAAACATTCTTTTCTGTCTATGATGTCTGTTCTGTTCTTTTCTTTCTATGATATTCTGTCTTCTGTTCAATGAAGTATTAACGATTTAAGTAATTTTAACAACTTATATTTAAAACTTATTACATTATTTATTTCTAGCGAACAAAATTAAAACTGATGGTATATTATGAACTTATAAGTCATCAGAATGTCATAAAAATGTTTTATTATTAGATATATATAAAAGGTTTATTTTTATATATCTCTAATATAAAACATTTTTATATAAATTCTCACAAAATGTGTGATTTTTTCCGTCATCTGCCACTTTATTTTAATTAAAATTTAAAGATGTGTCGCATCCGAAAATGTTAATGCACCGTATATTTTTCTTTAAAAAATTACAAATAGTTACAGACTAAGAGACAGAAAGCTAATTTCTTTTAATTTCTCATAAGTTGTAAATTATTTTTAAAGAATGATATTAAACTTAACAACATGTCTTCAGTGGCAGTATTTGTTTACAACATGAAATATAAAAACATCTTCTTTTAACATAGTATTTTAATCTGTTTCAAGCACTAAATTCTAGTAGTGAAATTTCAAATCAACTTTTATGTGATGAAAGAAAATCTCAAAACAAGTATCAAGAATCTTCATTGAACATTAATAAGGTAAAACAAATTTTATTTCAATACGGCAATTTCCATATTGTTTTGGTTCTTTCAATTCCGCATATTGAATTAATTTTGGATGTCATCATATTGTTTATTGGTGCAATACTGAGACTGTGTAACGGAGACAATTTTAATTATTAATAAGTAATATTTTTTTAAAAAATCATTCAATTCCTACTTAGATCAATAAGAAAATTGATTGATTTTCATAAGAATTGAAATAGCATTCTTTACCTTCTCTTGAAAAATACTGAAACCCTCGAATTTTACCAATTTAGTTACTGTCTGCCGGTTAGAATTTTCTTTACAAATTGCTAAAACTCTATTTAAAGTATTAAAAATTAACTAAATTTAATTAATTAATTAATAGTTGAGAAAAAAACTGTATTAACATCGAGTATCATCAACTACAAGTTTTTTTAAAATGCATTTAAACTTGAGTGGAGGAATAAAACTATTTTATTAACGATTGAAAAATTGAACAAGATAGTTTATAAAATATGTCGGTTTCGATATATTTGTTTCCATATAAAAGGGGTGGGGGAGTAGTTTTGTTCATTCTTTAAAATCTGGTTGAAAGAAAATTTGATCTGCATCTATTTGTCTACAGTTTTTCTCTGAATATAGTCGTAAACAGCTTAATAAAAGTTATTTGCGTTAAAAAAACAATTAAATCAAGTCATAACATTCTGTTAAATTCTAATCTCTTAACTTACTTCATGACATCTTTATACAAATCATTACTAATTGGATAGCACCCACGTGTATAATGCAAGTGAAAATTACGTTTTTTATAATCCTCATGTGAATGAAACACTTTAAGAAATAATACATATTCTTGTATCTTATGAAGAAAAACTTAATTAACTCCAAAATGATTTTTTAAGAAAAGAAATGCAAGCATTGTATAAAAATATACATTTCAGAAAAGTATTCAACAAAGCATTCGAATTATTTTTACACGTTTCTTCTGTTTCATTAAAATGCTGATATAGTAGGATAAATAATTTTAAAAGAAATGTTTTCTTCATTTTTATATGATGCCCAGAAAAATAAAATATTTCATTCAATTATTATCTTCTTTTATTTTCTAATGAGTATCAGAAAGTGTTTATATTTTGAAATAAAACTGTTATTATTTTCTGCATTACATTAATAAGCTCTTTAATAGGATTTTTAACTAATGTTTAGCATTAACTGAAAGAAAAGAAATTATTTTCAACGCGTGCAAACCAAAAGAGAATTTCAATTACAGATTACTTACAAATGCAGACGATTTTTGCTTAACTCATAATAAATAATATTAACTAATTAACAGATTTATTTATTTATTTGATTTCAAGTATTTAATTTGTTGTTTTTGATGTGTTTGGTGGCAATATCAATAGGTTTTTATTTTTAACTACAGATAAAACATTTAGTAAAAATAACAACGCTCTAAGTTTTTCTGATTCATAAATGGATATTATCATTTCTATATTTATTATTATTATATTATCACTATTATTATTTTATTATTGTTTATTATTTTTTAATTTACTAATGATTACAATTGTAAAATAACTGCGTAGTTAGCGAATGAGCTGGAAACTAGAATAAATTTTTAATTATTTTATCACATAAAAACATTATTTTGTTTTGGTTAATTATTAGGTTATTTATTAATTAGTTTATTATTATTTTATTATTAGTATTATTTATTATTTTTTAATTTATTAATGATTACAACTGCAAAATAACTAGCGTAGTTAACGAATGAACTGGAAACTAGAATAAAGTTTTAACAATTTTATCACATGAAAACATTATTTTGTTTTGGTTAATTATTAATTAGTTTATTATTATTATTATTATTATTTTATTATTTATTAATTTATTAATGATTAAAACTGCAAAATAACTGCGTAGTTAGCGAATAAACTGGAAACTAGAATATATTTTTAATAATTTTATCACATGGAAACATCATTTTTTTTTAGGTTTTTTAAAGCCTCAAAATGCGTAATCAACAAATTGGCGATATATCGCTTTTCAGACATCTATTTTTCGCTTTTAGGGTTATTAAAAAATAATGCAGAAGTTTGTCTCATTTGGAAATGTAGAGACATTTAAAGTTACTACTGGAGTTTCAAATTATTCATTCTCTGAATTTTTACGGATTGTCTTAATAAATTGAAATCATTAACCACTATAAAATAATTTGAAACAATCACGGGACTGTCAGATATATATCAAGAGCCGTAAATTATTATTCATTCATCATAACGATTACAATTTTTGAGCAATATCAAATGTTGATGCAAATTTGTGAAATGTTTTCCAGTATGCCAATCTGTCTTCACGGGCATATAAGAACAAGATTACAAAATATTCCAAAAATAGGTGAAGAAATATCAATATGTTTTAGACACCATTGTTGTTGACGTGTTTAATTTTGGCCTAAATCCTTTAAAATACATCCAGTTTATTTATATAACAAATTTTAGCACACTAGATGACAAAATTTCCTATGCCGACCTTGATAATAGAATTGCATACAACTTACATTAAAAGTTATTCTCAATCTTTAAGCTGATAGAAACTCAGAACAAATATTTTCAGTTTTTCTTTACCATAATACAAAGTCAAATATAAAACAATAATTATATATTTTCCCAAATGTTTTGTTAAAATTAATTTTTTTGCTGCAATTGGTGTTTTGTTTAATTTTAAAATACAGTTATCAAAATAATGAGCCTTCAACATGATACTCTCAACATCAAATAATTTTTTTTTTAATTCTCTAAAATATTTTGCTTAATGACAAACAAAATTTTAGATTTTTAAAATATTTTTGTTAAAAAATGTCGACTTAAAAATTATTCACAGTACAAATTAATGTTTTCGAAATAATTATAATTTATCATAATCAAAAAAATTAAATAAAGCAGTCTGCCTGTTCCAAAATTAGTTCAATTACAATGAGTATTTATCTTTTGTACAAGGTCCAAGGAAAAAAAAAATAATATTGATGCATTAAATTTTGAGTAAATATCATGTAAATTCAAGCTGAAGTATTTATTTATCTGGTAAACAAGTTTATTAACATCATTCAATATCAAAGTAAACGCAGACAGCTCAATATATACACATATCAGAAGATAAGCATTAATATTACTTCGAAATAGATATTAGTGCCATTAAAAAGGAATGTTGATTTAAATATTTCGATATGAATATATCAATTTATTTTTTTCTGTTGCAAATCAAGCTTGGAAATATTTCAAAGTCACATATTTATCTCACACATATCATATTTGTGAAATAGTCACTGATGAGATCAATACCTTTACCTTTGGTCTCTACTTCTGTGAAATATTTATGTAAAAAAAATTGATCAACACTTATAAATTCGAAGTGCGCTGAAATATGAATTTCCTTTTATATATCTTAGTGAATACCAGAGCCAATATTTTTCTTCTGCTTTTCAGAAACCTGAATGGATATTAGATTCTTGATTAATTCCAGGAAATTCAATGTAGAGATCATGCAGAGATTCGCTGCAAGAAATTTCGAATTTCCATATACCTTTTACAGCACCAGGAAAATATAAGAGTAACTAATGAAGACATGCCTTTTTAGATTCTTTTCATACTTTAAACGCCATATTAGCTGATGATATAATTGAGAAATCATCATTTAAGGATTTGGTTATTTAACGGATAACATAATTACAAAACTGGTTATTTAATTGTGAATTTTTCTTGCAAACAGGCTAAAATTACCTTCTTTTCAGCTACGTTAGTTGCCAATATAAATTGATGATGATACCGTGTCCGTGTCTGTACAGCAGCTTCTGAGTGTAAAGATCTCTGTGCACAATATTAATAAAGAAGTTAATTTTTATAAATATTTTAATAACCGAGGGAACATATTGAAACCGATCATGTGCGATAAGATGTTGATATTTTATCATTTCTAAAATTTCTAAGTTGAAAATCTGATATGAGATCTATCTATGAAATATTCATTCTTATTATATACTTATAACAGGGCACATATCAAAATTATTTTTCTCTTTCTGAAGAGAATCATGTAATGAAGAAGAAAACTGGGATTGTAGTTAATTGATTTAGATCTTAAATTTGTTACATCGATTTGTGTGAGGAACTAATTCATATCGATATATTTGTTATATCGATTGGTGTGAGATCCATCAGAGAGACATGTTTTGCTTGTTATTATCCAGATATCTTATTATTACAATAGAATTTTTTTAATAAGAAACGTGTTAGATAAAAAATAATGAAATGGATATACTTTCTATCTTTTTAGAATTCATAATTACTTAAAACATAAAAATATTATCAAATAGACTCCGAGTTTTTTTAACACTATGTGTGTGAGAAACTAATTTAGTTTTCTTCGATTTTCAATTTCTTTCGCCCATGTTTGATTATAAATATGTAACGTTACAAAAAATGGATAATGGTTACGCTTTAAAGTATTCTATAAAATGTTTTGTCAATATTTATTTGACGGCAAATAGTGACTCGATATAAATACTCCTATAACTCAACTATAACGAATGTTTGATCATAAATTAGCTTGCATAGATTAGTTACATGTGCAATTATTAAGCAGAATTTAAAAATAATATCGACAAACAAACACTTCAGAATAGAAAAGGGTGGATACCATGAAAAATTCCTAAACAGAATATTTAAAATTCAATTACTTTCCTCCATATACGAAATTAAAACAAAAATTTTCAAAACTACATTTGCCTAGAAGAATTAAGGTCTAATTTGTAGCAAATCAGTCTGTGTTCAAAAATAATAGGAACAATTGACAACCAAAAAAATGTAAAATGATGGAGTCAATCATACATAAAAAAACTTTAAATTCAATCTCTTCCTTCTTTACATGAAAATATAACTACCATGAAAATATAACTACCTTTCAAACCCACATTTTTCAAGAAGCTTTAAGCCCTTTTTATTGCATATCACTATTTTTGGTATGAAATAATAGTATTAAAGACGTCGGCAAAGCTAGTAAAATATATTTATTCCACAGTAAAAAGACTTTACAAGTATAAAATAAATTCAGAATAATAATAAATAAATAGTGATGCCACTCAAGCTAAAAGAAACTACATCGAATTATTTCCTTTTTTGCTTGCTGCAAGTGACGACAAGAAAATAGATTGTTGGATTTAATCAAATAAAAAAAAAATTTAATTCTGCCATTTTCCTCTATACATGAAAATAAAAAGAAAACTTTCAAAACCATATTTTTCGAGATGAATTAAGGTCTAATTTGTTGCTTATTACAATATATATTTTGAATTAATTGTAACAACTCCAAAATGGAAAATACTGGATTTAATCACATAAAAATCTATCCCAAATTTAGCCACTTTCCTCCAATAAAACGACAACTTTCAAAACCACATTTTGCCCGAGAATATTTAAGACCTAATTAGTTCCAAATCACTGTCTATGCTCTCAAATTAAGAAAAACACGTCTACGTGTCTCATCAATTAATTTTGAAATTATTATTTTTATTTTTCAAA
>JAPMOQ010039601.1:480708-496706 GCA_026543055.1 Argiope trifasciata
CTAATTTGCCGCTTATCTTTATATATGTTCTGAATTAATAGTAACAAATGACACCTCCAAAATGAAAAATACTGGATTTAATCACATAAAAATCTATCCCAAATTCAGCCATTTACCTTCAATAAAGCGACAACTTTCAAAACCACATTTTGCCAGAAAATAGTTAATACCTAATTAGTTAAAAAACACTGTCCATGCTCTCAAATAAAGATAAACACAAATTTACATGTTTCATCAATTAATTTTGCAATTATTTTTTTATTTTTCAAATAAAAAAATAGATTACATTCTGTCTGTTTTCATATACATGAAAATAAAAAGAAATCTTTCAAAATCACATTTTTCCGAGACGAATTAAATTCTAATTTGTTGCTTATCACTATATATGTTCTCAATTAATAGTAACAAGTGACGACTCCAAAATGAAAAATACTGAATTTAATCACATGAAAATCCATGCCAAATTCCGCCACTTTCCTCTATGAACTCCCATAAAGCGACAACTTTCCAAACCACATTTTACCCGAGAATATTTAAGACCTAATTAGTTGCAAATCACTGTCTATGCTCTCACATAAAGACAAACACAAACCCACGTGTCTCATCAATTAATTTAGCAAGACCACGCCTGGCTTTAAATAACTAAATTTACGCCATTGTATCTTTACGACACGCACTAATCATCATTTTTCTTTTTCAAATAAGAATAGTTATCAAATGGGAAAAGATTCTTCCTCTTTCTGTGCGGTCCATAAACACTTCATTCTGTCACGTACTTATCTGAAAAGAAACGTTTTATTTTTTATATCCACATCTAGCTGGATGCAACTGCGTCGGTTCTAACAAAACCTTATTGTGTATTCTCGGAGAGAGTTTAAGGCACTTCAGATCATCCAAAATCTTCAAACCTCTCATGGATTAATTTTTATTCGTTTTTAAAATGATATCAAGGTTTGATGCAATCCTGTTTCAGATGCAACTTCATGAATGGGTTCCTTAACTTCTAAAGATATGAATCAATGCTTTAAAACATGGGAAAAAGTCTGTGTTTTAACTTTCCTATCGCTTTTTTTTTCTTCTTTTGGTTTATTTCTTCAAGTGGTCACTTCTGCTTATTTGTTTACATATGCATAATGGAGCTCCTTACGGGACCATCTTTAAATAAGAAAATATGGAAAGAAAATGGAATTTTTACTCAGCAAGCCGAAAAAGGATTAAAAAAAGTTATGTCAGCAAACCAGGAAGAGTAAAAAAGATTCCATTGGCTCAAGCAAAAATGCATCTTGCATAAAATTGTTAGTTTCGGTACTTATATCAATTGATTTTTGAGTCATAATTTTATTATGAAGCTATCGTATTTTTTGTGAACCACGGATAACAAAATTTAAGCCTTTAATGTATAAACTTATCCAGGTAATTTTTATCTTCGAGAAAGGTTATCGATTCTTAGTTAATAAAGGACAGATATCAATAAACATTTAGTAAAAAAGTTGTTCGATATGTTAAAGCAAATATTCGCCTGATTTTAATAATAATTCTGTCTTTAATAATCGAAGAATTATTGAGAAAAGGTTTCAAATCTCTTGTCCCCCATTTCCATGCTCTTTAAACTGGAATTTCCACTATTTTTATATTCCTTACAGCATATAGCTCAATGAGCCATCAGAATATTTCTAATCATCATATAGAACAAATAGCATCAGAGGGCCGAGGTAGCTTGGTTGGTAAAGCGCCAGTCTCGAAACCAAAAGGTCCCGAGTTCTGTCCTCGTCTTGGCCAAAGACCGCCGTGTTGGCTAATGGCAGTTGGGGCACGTTAAATAGGTCGTGACTGCAAAGTTCCCATAACAAAACGATACCTCTGGGGGTACTGGATAAGAGATGAGTCGGTCTCTGATTTGAATCCAAATTCTGACTTGTGGATGGATGAATGAGCTCGACCACCCCCTAAAAAGGGTTGTGTCGTGTGTGTTCGAGCAAATTCGTACTTTCACCCTAACGGTGCTCGTTAACAACGGAAGGCGCACACTTCTGCCTTCATTCGAAAGAGCTACTTCTAATCCGGCTTGATATGACCAAGTGGCACTAGACAACAACACAGATAGCATAGTAACGTCATCGTATTTCATATGCGATAACTATATTAACTGTTGTTGCTAAAACTGAAACTTTAAATAGAAGATAAGTATTATTTTGTTCTAATAAAATTCCCATTTATCAAATTAACTTAATATTTCATTGGATCATAAACCGAAGATGAAGTTCTTTATTTTTTATATTCAAGGAGCGAAAAAAAATAAAAAAGGATGTATGACTAATTGATAAACTGTGAATCTTTTCAATCAAACGTTTAACAATATAAATATTAATTAGTTGACACAAGCTTGGGAATACATTAATTATTAGTTTTTGTATCATCATAATAAAATTTGGCGCACATGCTCTTCTAAAACAAAAGTGTTGACTTTTCGAAATTTAAAGGCTCTTAAAATATCACTTATTCAAAACTAAATTAATTTTTTGTAGGGTTTTTTTTCTTTTTTGAAATATTTTTTGAAAATATCCCGCAAAAATAATGTTTACAATATCTTGAAATTCAAAAGTTTACTTATGTAAAGATTCTAATTTCATGACCTAATACATTCTCTAATTATAATTTTCAATTTTAATTTCAAACTCAACCTATAAAAAAAGCTTTTTTTGCTGTTAATCCACTAAATCTGCTGTCGTAAGTATTAAAGTTAAAAAGCTGGTTTCTCCGAGTTTGAAAATATTCCTTAGAATCTCAAATTCAAAGAAATAATCAAAGTGACGTTGGCCACTGTAGTCTGCTGGTAAGGTCTCGGCTGCAGAACCGGAGGGTTTCAGGTTTAAAACTCGATTCCACAAAAGAACCGTTGTGTAAGAGGGTCTCTTGCATGTTAAATCAGTCAGGCCAAACACCCCCCCAGCTGGTATGGTGTGGTGTGAGGAGTGGGGTGCCAGCTCAGGTGTTATCCTGGTCATCTGAACGTGGTTCAAAATGACGAGATCCGTCTCCAAATAGCCATAGTGTTGCTTTACAACGGGACGTTTATACAAACACAAAAGTAGAGAGCAAAAGTATTGATCTCATCAGTGACTATTTCATAAACATGATATTTGTGAGATAAATATGTGACTTTGAAATATTTCCAAGTTTAATTTGCAACAGAAAAAATAAATTTAATTAATCATATCGCAATAATTATATTAACATTCCTTTTTGATGGCACCGTCCTTTTCAAGTCCGTCCTAAAATAGCACTAGTGTTGCCTTACAAAAGACGTTAAAATAATTAAACTAAACTCAAAAATAACCGATTCCCGTTTTTATTTTGTAGTACAAGAATTTTTTTCGATATATGCAGAAATCTGACTCAATTCATATTTCCAGCCTGCTTTTATTGTTATTTATGGCACTTGTCATGTACAGGCATAGATAAGCCAAGTTTGTGCGGCACTTTCTGAGGATAAAGGCCTCTGAGCATCGGGGGGCACAAGTCTGACTTCTTTCGTAGTTGTTGTGACTTATGGCACTTTACAAGCAAATTGACAGAAAGTTGTCAGAGATTTAAGCCATAGTGAGCGTCTCTTGTTTGTTCAGTAGCGCCAACTAGGGTCAAGAGTATGACTTGGCTACTTCATGCTTCCCACTCGCTTTCACAGAATCTTTTAACAGGGGGCTATGTTCCTACGACTCATAGATAGAACAGCCATGCCCAAACCGTGACTCGAATCCAGGACGCCCAGATCACGGGAAGAAACGCTACCCCTATGCCAGGTTTCAGGCTCGAGACTCGGTTCCACCGAAGAACCGTCATGTGAGGGGGTCTCTTACACGTTAAATCAGTCAGGCCAAAATCCTCCAGCTGGTGTGGAGTGGTGTGGAGAGGGGGGTGCCTGTTCACGTGTCGCTCTCGTCATCTGACCGTGGTCCAAAATGACGAGGTTCATCCCAAAACAGCCCTCGTATTGCTTTAAAACGGGACTTTAATATAACTAAACTGAACTAAAACTAAACCTTATTCCAGGACGGTAGCAGTCTGACTTCTAGCTCATATGAAGACGACACTCACACAGTCGCTTGCACAACCCCTTTTACTAAGGGTGGCTCTTTCACATACCTCACTGACAGAATATAGGCCAAAGAACAACGATGCCCAAATCAGGGGGACTCGAACCCGCTAAGCTCACATCACGGATAAGACCCGCCATTTCTAGACCAGGACACCGACCTAGATCCACTCCTGTCAGATAGCAACAGGTGAAATTTTTGACACCTTCAGTCTGTACAGATGCATTTACCGATTGTTTAATTATTATTGTAACAGGAAAACCAATATCTTGAATGTATAAATTGATTGCAAATAGCAGCATGCTTATATATAAGCCAAAATATGGAAACAATGTCACGTAGATAGAACTCAAGAAGACACAGGAAATAGGGTTAAATCAAGTTATTAACTCAACTCTGAATTCTGAACACTGTGGCTGAGAGATCTTCAGCTTTCATACAAGTAGGGAAATTGTTCATACCAGAATACCTATCTGGAGGCAGAAAGAAAAGTCCAGACTACTTATCTGGTAATTCAGAGAAAGATACAAAATCTTCTGGAACACGAAATAAATAAAAAATACTTAAACAAATTATAAATCGACTGAGATTCGAACACATGATCTCCTGACTATAAATCCAGCCTCATAACCATTCAGCTATGCAGACAAGGTAATGTTTTAGTTCAATTCGGCAATCTTAATTGATTGCAAATAGCAACACGCTTATATACAAGTAAAAATATCGAAACAATTTAATTACGAGTACCTTCATTCGTGACAGTATTCGGTAATTCTTTGAAATCCCCATAAACAACAACAAAACAAATTTACAAGCCAATCTTTTATTCCAAATTCCAATTAACTACGTCGAGGTGTTTCGGGTTTAATCTAATTCCTTTAAATGTTTGATTTCACTTATATTCAGATAGATAAAGACCGAAATCCCTCTGCTTCACTCGATACTTCAAAGCTGTTACGGAGAATGCTCAAAGAGGTGAGTCTATTTTCAGCCAAATGGCAATTATTTCGCCGCCGGTATGGCGCGAAATCGACCGATTTCGGGCGCCTCTAATTAATTGCTTACCACTTTCAATGCTAATTAACGAGGCGGTAAATTTGGCATCTTCGTGATAAATGAGTTATAAAGTATTGTTCTCTACAGCTAGTATAAGTATTCGACATATTTTGTAATACCAGCGGGTGACCGAGCTCCGCTCGGAGAAAACAGGTATCGAAGCTAACTCGAAGATTTAAATTTTCATTGTGATTTATCAAAACAACACATGCCATAAGAAAATTAGTGAAACCATTGGTGAAAAGATAACCGGTTAAAGTGCACCATTGTAAACTATTCTAAACAAAGTTAGAGTTTGGAAAGGGAACTATTCTATACAAAGGTAAAGTAAAGGTAAATATTGAAGTGTGTTGAAGTTCAATATTTTTGATAATTTTATTTAGAAAAACCAAACATATATACATACATAAGAAACATATTATAAACCTATAACAGCATAAACATAAAACTTTATTAGTTCGCCATATTGGCTATAGATGGCAGCACGTTACCGCTTGAAAATTTAAGTAGCCATTATGGCGAACTAATAAAGTTTGAAAATATCCTATCTGTAACTCCAAACTGCTCGACCGTAGCGCTTCAAAACCGACGCCAATCGATTCCTCGTGGCCAAAAACCCCATACCCCCAAGTTTACCGGAGTTTATTAATTCTGGGGCGATTTTCGACTTGGCAACCATTCTTCGTATTATAGTATTAGATATATGAAATGCTGATACCTTTTTTGATGTACGAAAATCGATCAAATAATGACAAATAAAAAAATTAAACCTAACCTAAAAACAATACATTTAAAAGTATAAGCATATACGAAAAATATATAACATAAATACAATTTTATGAAAAAAATACACAACTAACGTAAAAACAATTTATTTACATTGTATACCCAAAATAAGACGAAACAGCAAATCGAGTCCGTATTTCTTAAAAATCAAGTCAAATCCATTTTATTTATTGATCGAGATTGAGATAGCTACAACAGAATTATACACATAATTTTTAAACTTTTAATTTAAATGGAAACACACTTGTCATCACGCGCAAACACAATTGATGTTACGACAATTGAGCTTTCAATGCCCGTTGGCGTAACGAACATGTCTGACTTTCCTACTCCAGTTGGGGTAACGCAATGAAGATAAGAAATTTTTTATTTCCTTTATTTCGGTTTTCTTTTAATTTAAAAGTACTTTAGAATAAATCCAAAAGATCTATTAATTCACAACATTTGATTTTAAAAACACAATGAAAATTAATAGAATCGTTTGAAATAATCGCTCGAAATTCTTCTAAGCCGAACCTCATCTCTTTTTAGGAAAAACTCTGGATCCTTATTTATCTTTGGAGGGATTTGGTGTCAGCTTTTTGGCGCGAAAGTTAGTTTTTAATGAATAAAAAACGAACCACTCAATTTGCCGGAATAAAAAGTAGTCCATGCTCTATTCCTGACTACAATCTATCTTTATGCTAAATTTCATCCAATTCTGTTCAGCTGTTCTGGCGTGATGTAGTAACAAACATCCAAACTTTCACATTTATATATTAGTATAGATAAGAAAAAGGATCGTAATTAACAAAAAAATTCGTATACGAAATTTTGTTTTATAAATGTTTTAAATCGTCCCGAAAAAACAGTTTTGGAAAATGTCCGTCTATCTGTCTGTGACAAAGGTAACTGAAAACCGCTTTAAGATTTATAGATGAAATTTATTATATAGTCTCGACATCAAATTTGCAGATTTCTGTCAAATTATAAAATATATTCAGAGGAAATCTGTCTCTCCGACTGTTCGAATATAAATTAAGCTAGACAGATGAAATTTTTTATACATACATACAGCCAATTTGTTGTTTTAATAAATTTTGATCAGAATCAGAATTTTGATAATTATTAAACGAAGAGAGCTTGTTAGATAAGATTCGGCACACACATTTAGAATCAATAATATGGGCATCTATCAAATTTTAATCTAATCGAACAACAGTTAGGCATTCTGTTTGTCTATTTTTTCAGAAATAAATAATCGGGTAATTAAAAAAATGATTTTAATACATTAAATTTGGTACTGGATTTTGTGAGTATAAGTTCAGCCTTTTAACGAATTTTTGAATTAATTGGTTCTGAAAAAGCGAATCTACTACACAGATTCGTTTTTCGGATGCTATTAACAGCAGGCCAGGACATAATCGTAAAAACACGCGCCAAACATGGCACGATGGATTTAGTAAGAATGCTGATTTCACGCCAAAAGTTAATATTTCATAACAATTAAACGCAAATGCTACGCAAGATATTTTCTCATATAATTAATTTTTCTAGAGAGTATGCAAGAACATTTTGTGACTACTCCCAATGGTTTTATCTTCAGATATTTTTCCCCTAACCTATTCTTTTTTTAATTACTTATATCACTATACGTCAAGTGTGTCTTATTTATTTTATAATATTTTATAGGGATAATATATATAAAAAGGCAAATTATATATATATTGTGCAAAACTCCTTCATGACATTTGATGGTAGAAGTCGTAAATCAAATTTGGCAGTTAATTATTATGAGAAAGTTGGTATTTATTAAAAAGATAAAGTTTCATTATATATTTAAGATTTTAAAATTTTTCTTTAATAACTTCAAAACATGTTATTGACTAAAACCATTTTCGCAGAATTTTAAAATTTAAGAGCAGCTTTCTGTGAAGCCAGTTTTATATATTTTATGTTATTATTTTTTTTTCTAAATCAAACAATTTTTTAAAAAATTATTATATTTTGCGACAATATTGTCTGTTGTTTTAGTTATTTTCTTTATACATAAGCGAATCGGGACAATCCACTTATTAAGTGTGCGTTACAGCTACCATATTATTATATATATTATACTGCTTATATATACACCGGTGCCATACATATTAGACCGACTTTAAAATATTAAATAAACAAGTGAAATAAAAAAATTAAGTCAATTCCTACTTAGACATAAAATTTTATTTTTGTTACTTTTTATTGTTGCACGCTAACTCCTACTAAATCAAATGTGCTTCTCCAAGAAAATATATTGGACAGTAGACTGCTGGCTCAGTTATAGTAATCTTCATATTTCCATGATTTGAAATAATGAAACTCATTCCATAAAAGGGACTTTTGGTCTTTTAAAATAGGATATATTATAACTAAAGACGCCTTTTTCTTCCTTTCATTAAGGTGATCCTACTTAAAGAACAAAGTACATATCTCTGTTATTCAATAAAATAAAAATCCCCCTAAATTCAATTAACATAAACGTTTTTAAATTTTGATATTGTTATATAACTGTAATTTTACTTTCCAGCATGAATAGTGTTGAATAGTAACTAAATTTTCTAACTTCTGTACAGCATTTTTACAGTTTTGCTAATAAACGTACAGTTTACAGCATAATTCTGTCGATCTTTTTTGTAGAGATATTTAATTTTAAAATCAGGGCTTATTCGCTGATCAGCCTGTATTAGCTCCATGTATTTCTTTACAAAAGGAGGTGAAAATGCTTCAAGAATGATTTGGCGATTGTCACATTTTGCATGAATGCATTTCGGGTGTTGTAATATGGAAATTGTAATTTATTCATACTTCTATACTTATAATAAAGCTCAATGTGTGTGTGTGTGTGTGTGTGTGTGTGTGTGTTGGCGCTCTACAGGTCAGACCATTGGACCTACAGCTACCAAATTTGGTACATGTATACCTTGGAGGTTGGAAATGTGCACCTCGTAGCCCTTTTTTCGAAATTTTAATTAGAATTCGAATTAATTAAAATTTAAGCGAAATTTCGACGTTTTTCCGCTATAACTTCCGAAAATATTATTGCACAAGCATGATTTTTATATCCACTTAAAGATTTAAAAAAAATTAGCTTTCTAATGGTATCAGATTTTTTAATTTATAACGTAGGCTTCTATTTTTAACGAATTTTTAAAGAAATATTTTAACCATGTTTTTAACACGTGACTGGATAAAATAAAAGAATGCCGGAAGTTCAAATAAAAAATACTATCATCGTAAAATAAATCTAAAGAAATTTCGCTTTTAGCACGTAACTGGATAAAATAAAAGAAACAAAAAATGTGATATTTTCGAAAAAAATAAATGCAACGCAAAGGTTTCTATAATCTTTTGCAATATCTAAATCATTTTATTCAACAAATCTACTTTATTTATGGTAAACCTGATTGAATTTAAACAGGATATGCATTGAAATCCCGACTTAATGGCATATTTCTATAATCGTTTACAATATCTGTATCATTAACTCAATTTTTTTTTCTTTTTCGCTTTCTTTAAAAAAACATATTTAATATTTTGGCAGCATCACGAAAAAAAAAACATTTTTAATTTCAGGCCAATCAATGCCCGGAATTGCTTCAAGGCTAATGAATATGTGACTTAATTGAAAATTTTAGAACGCATTACTCATGGCGAACCAACTGGTCGCCAAAGGCGGCTAGTTAGCAATAAAATTTAAATCAAAAATAATTTGCCAGCAAAGAGTTTATAAAACTTTACAAGTAACTCTTGATTAATAAACGCCTGCAAATTCGAATATTTTACAAAGCATTAATTTCTTCGCTTTGAAACAAATACTTTATCTAAAAACTTTAGTAACAATTTCTTTTTTTTCATCAACATTCAATTACTTTCATAAAAACTCCCACTGAAACTGTATTTTCCCATAAAAAGAAATTATCCTACAAAAAAGGTATATATTCAACGAAAATAAATTAAGAAACGTCTTAGAATCTTATTTCTTTCAAAAGTAGGCTTTTCCTCCCAAATAATTCTACTAAGTCCTTAGCTGATAAGTCAGCATTTTCTTTTATCCTTTGCCTTATGCACGTTTTTAATTTTAGTTTTAGTTTTTCTATCTTAAAGCACGTTTTTTTCTTTTCACATTTTTATTCTATAGTAAAGAATGTCTTTTCGAGTCATTAACTTATTTGTTTACACTCGATAGCCAACCCTCTTTTTTTAGATGAGTAAATCAGAAAATAATAGTTACTTGTTTAATACTGCTTTCTCTTCATTGAATTGCTTCTGAATCAAACAGTGGAAAATTTATCCCGGCTTTGAGGAGCCTAGTAAAAAATTCAACAAATTTTATGAAAGAGAAATTGCATCATAAACTTTAGATTTTACATGTATGCGCGTTTCTAAAAGTCTCGTTTTTTTAAGTTAAAGTATGTTTACTTTTACAGCAGAAATTTCTGAAAGGAGTTAATTATTTTTCAGTTTTATTGCGATATGAAAAATGATTACCATATTTGAACCACTTAAACATTTTTCATGTATAAAGTGATGAAGAAATAATTTTAATATAAAAAGGAGTAGTAGATTCTTTGGAATTTTCCTTATTTGCATGAAAATGAGATATTCCTAAGAGATAAGCTTTAAAGTAGAAAATTATTAGCATATTAAAATTGCGCATCGATAAAATTAATTAAAATATTTTCTAAATGAGATTCACAATATTTTCAAACATAATTAGGAAAACCTAATTTCAATTTTCCGTACATGTAGTATCGAGAAATTATTATAATCGATCGAAAATTCGAGCTCAAGCTTTTTACGAGTCTCCACTTTTTAGAATTGCATGTGTTCGAAAAACGCATATTTGGATAATTTCCGTTAATCTATGATAAAGGTAACAAAAAAAAGCTTTTAACTTGAAGAACAAAATTTAGCATATGGGTTTTATATTATAGTTGTAGTTTGTCTATCAAAACTGTTGCAATTTTCGATGGCATTTATCTGTCCGACTATTCGAATATAAGTTAATAGGAAAATTACAAAATGAAACAAGATAGATAGATAAAATTCAGTGCACAGATTTAACATCTATAATATAAATTCTTGTCAAAGTTTGAGCCAATTCCAATAAAGAGGTTGACTGTCTGTAAGACTGTAATTTTATAAACGAGTAAACGCACAGTTATTTAAATATATTAAACATGGTAAATATAGTTTTGTGTCAAATTTTTGATTCAATCGGTTCAGAAAAACGTGTCTAAAACAAAAATTCGATTTTTGGATACTATTTACCGCATGCCAGCTGTGAATCGCCAAAAATCACCATGGATCCCCCAATTTATTCAATAAAAATACTAAATTAACATCAAATTTTAATTTTTCGTCATTTTTGTAGGCCAATGCAATGCAAGGCATTCTTTGAGGTAACACCTTTATTAGAGTCTGCGAAAAAGTTTCGGGGAGAATAATTCCAATGGTTTAATTTTGTTATCTTATTTTTTCCATGAATCCAAGAATGATATTTTTAACTTAGTGTCGTTTATTCTCCTTTTGTTTCCTCACTAAAAGCTAACAAAATCTCTTAAAATCCCTTCATATTTATAAATATCAGTACCGAAACTGAAATTTTTTGCTATTATATAATTTCATTTCGAGTTTCAAGATATATAAATTTTAATATTTTAGAGCTCAAAAAATCTCATCAGGCCATTTATCTATAATTATTACTTCTGAAAATATCATCTGCTTTTATATAAAAACTCATTTCATGTTATAAAGGCAGAATTTCATAATCAATATCACATTTATTTCTTTTTATATATAGGAATTGAAATGTTATATTATTGTGGTTTATTCATGGTAGTATCATCATCTTTTTGAAGCTTAATTCTTAATTAACTGACTAATTCATTAAATTTTGCTCCATAAATTGTAGAATATATTACTAAACTTGAAAAAAAAAATATTAAAAAATGCCATATAGCTTATATAAATAATTAAATTAAATACCAACAGACATAAAATAAATATAAATAAGTGCTTTTTGTTTAACTAATAAAGATAATTTCGTTTAATTAAATCATTTTAATTTTTATTATTTCTCAATCTGATAAATCTAGTCAAAATATCTTTTTCAAATAGATAATTTAATCAGTATAGCTGTTTTTAAATTTTCTTTAGTAAATAAACCAAAAGTTAATTCTATAAAAGCGTAAACATAACTAAGGGGGATTTATTTAAGCTAAGAATTAGATGAATATTTTAATATATTTAAAATAGGAAAAAATTAAAATTTATTTTAAAAAAATTATGAATATAGTTATATATTATATTTGCATTGTTCATTATTAATTCAACAACCATTTTTTCCCAATTACTTAATTCCCAACCAATTACTTAAATTTCAATTTTTTAATTATCAACAAAATATATCTACTATATTTTAAGCCTTGGTCAGCTAGCAAATATTTACTTTTATATCTATCAAATTTGAATAAATTCTCTGAATTACTCTTTTTCCTTTCTTCAGAATGTTTTTTTCATAAATTATTTTTATTTTGTTATCGTCTGCAACTGTAAACATTTACTAATGTAAAATTTTCGAGATACCTAAAGTATAGGAAAATAGTCTTGCTTCTGTTTCTTAATTCATGCGTAGGTCGTATCTGCGTAGGCGTTTTGTATTTTGTCTTTTACATGAAGAGGGATTTATATCTAATTTTTGAATTCAAACAACTTCTTATATCGAAAGATAAACATTTTCTCATTTTTAATGCGGTAATCAGTAAGAGTGTTGCTTTAAATAATGAATATTTCCAAAAGCGTATAATAATGATCATAGTAGCAGGCGTTGTTAGTTTCTAGATATATAAATAATTGAATTAAGAATATAATAATTCGTTATTTGAAGTTTCTAAGAAATTTCTTTATTCCAAAAATCCAATTAACTTAACAGATAAACCTTTCGTAGGGATTTTTCACATTCATAATCTTTAAAATGTTCTTCAGAAAAAATCGTTTGAAGTAAATTTTTGATTTACTGAGAGTATGAAATTCACTGTTAGTAGCTGAAAAATCGTAGGATTTCGACAAATATTTTCGATATACCTTCGATTATTTTTGTTCGACTGTTTATCTAAAATTGTTTTAATTATAAACTAGAATCAATTCAATTTAAGATTTGACTTATGAATAAAATTATAAATCAAATATGTCCTTATTCATTAATTACGTCTTTATGTTGAAAAATAGTCTCGTATTTTTTAATTTTGTAGTTCAGTTAGATTTAATTAAATGTAATGGAAACTTTAAATAAAAATGGCGAATTATGTTCTTGAATGATCTTGTTCGTATTTCATAGAAAACCAGAAAAGGGTGATCCCCCACACGTTCTAAAAAAGTGCTAATCCTTCACCCCCCACCCAGCACACAATTTTAGACTTCGATTAACTCAATTTATGTCTCACTCACTTTCATGTGAAGATGAACTCGCATGAGAGTTTTGTCCTTCGGAGAAGAGAGAGTCATGTATATATTTTGAGTGACAATTTCTTCAAGAAATTGAAATAATAATTCGACACAAAAAATAATTTTACTAACAAAATCATTTATCTAATTTAAATTATTTAGGTTATTTATTTATTTTTGAGTTATAGTATTTGAAAATATGTTGAAATACAAATGAACAAACTCTTAATGACTTGGTGGATTTGGTTGAAAATATGATAAGCAGTTATATAAATCTGTGCACTAAATTGAGTTATTTATTTAGCTTAGTAGTCATAATTTTCATTTGCACTAAGGCATAAAGAACATCTTATAACTGGATTTAGAATTACATACCAAAGGTTACAAGCCAAATTTACTTAGTATAGTTCAATATATTTTTTAATGATCATCAGACAAAGTATCAAGCAAAATGTTTTACTTTGAAACCTAGAAATTCTTCAAAGTCTTTAATTGAAATTTTTTGACGATCTCAATACTTTCACTTTACTATGTCTGGGAGAAAGTAAAAATGCTTTCAGAAGGCCGTAGTAAGATAAGTGGTCTTGATGGCAAATTGTTTTAATGAAAATTTTCATTTGTATAAGGCAACTGGAACAGACTTTTTACAAACGGATTTAGATTACATACCGAATTTAATCAATAGAGTGTAAAACGCTTTTGAGTGAACAGAGACAGACGTAATTTCAAAAAAAATGTTTCGCTTTGAAACCTAGAGATTCTTCAAAATTTTAAATTCAAACTTTTTGACGAGTTCAATATTTTTACTATACTTTTTGGATAAAGTAAAAATACTTTCAGACGGACGTAGTTTGATAAATAGTCTTGATGACAAATTGCCTTAATCAAATTCTTATTTATATAAGGCAGTCGGAACAAACTTGAATAGATTTAGAAAACATATCAAAAGATTACATACCTAATTTAATGAGTCAAACATAAAGCGCTTGTAAGTTAACATGTAGATAAATGTAATTTTTAAAAAAAAATGTTTTGTTTTGCAACGTAGAAATCCTTCAAAATCTTGAATTCGATTCTTTTTATTTTTTGATGATTTTAATACTTTCTCTATATTTTGTATATGAAACAAAAATAATAACGATGTAACTAATCTACTATTTATCACAAATCAATGCCAGCAAAAAGAAAATTTATTCATATGGAGGTTAACTATAAATTACAAGAGATTTTATGCTTACTTTCTTATATTACATTAAGCATCAATCTATAACTTTCTCTGATTTTAAAAAGTACACAAAATAAAACGCGTTGTTAAAAAAATTATGCTACACAAACTAGCGTATTTTGATTCTTTTTTAAATTAGAGTGCATTGGGATTAACAAATAATGTCTACTCATTTACGACTATATTTGTTTTTTACTTTAATCAGACCATCTAATCCGTCATTGGAATCGTTCTACGCATAAAGAATGAAAATTATTTCAAAATAACGTCGATTGGTGATTTTAGCACTGCCAAAAAGTTCGACTTTTTTTCAATGAGTGATCCAACCTTTTCGCCAATCTTACAAAATAAATTCAATTGTTTGCAAAAGATGGTAGTTCCAATGATTCAAATTTGCAGAAAGCCGTAAGAAACATTTGAAAATCTAAACTCCAATGAGATTCCAACTCCATCCCCTGAAAAACGTGAGAACAATGATTGGAGATTCATCTTTTTGGCACCAAATGAACAAGGATTTTTTTTTACCACATGTAACTCTTAATTCCCCCAAATTAGATCTACATTCTTTTTGCAGCAAACACTTCAATTCTAAAAACAATAAAAAATCTTCAAGAAAAAAGCGGTTGTAATTTTTTTTAAAAATTGTAATCTTTATTAAGAGTTATAAATTATAAAAATATGGGAAAGTATATAATGATTCTGTTGAATATCACCGTTTCAAAAAATATATTTCAAATATCTTTAGTAAAATTATAAACTCATTCACAATATTTGACGAAAAAAGGAAGTCTCTTCAAATGCTAACAAGAAATTTCGATTCTTATCCGTCAAAATGTCATCCTTAAGCAACTTGGCAAAAGATACTTTTCAAAAAAAAAAGTCACTTCGCGATATTTACATAAAGGATTGTGATGAAATTTCTGTTTATTTTCCGAAGCTCTTGTCAGTTAGAAAGAATGCTGGTTTAAGTGCTGCAAGAATTAAAAGATCCTACGATATATGAGTGTAAAATTTATTAATTACAATATACAAAGTGCTAAAATTTATTAATTTGCAACAAAATGTTAACCATCTATAAAAAAAAGGAATAAAAAGAAGGCAAAAAAGGAATCCAAAGGAATATTCCTTTTTCCAAAAAAGGAATAAAAAGAAGGCAATTAAATTATACTTCTTAATAAATAAAGCGAAAGAATTGTAACCGTCAAACAATTTAACCTCAATATTTTGATGATCATCTACGTTTAAGAGATACTTTGTACAAAAATAAACATATGTTTGGTATTATGTTTGTCTATTTGTTTGTGAAAACGATAATACAAACGCATGAAATTTCATATAGGATCTTTACATTAAATGTATCAATTTCAATGACA
>JAPMOQ010039601.1:505678-552750 GCA_026543055.1 Argiope trifasciata
AGCAATTGTTTCTGCAGTTTCCTTCGTTCTCTTAAACTGACTTCTAAAGACGTATTCTTTTTATCCAAGCCAAAATATCCCATGTGCATTTCTTTTTTTAATTTAAATTCTGATATTTTTATATTCATGCATTATTATTACAATAATTTTTTATTTTTTTTATTCCAACCTATTGTCTGGCATTGTAATGCTAAAAGTTTAATAGATATGTTATATAAAAATGATTATTAAATATATTTAATAATAAATATAATTATATTTACTATAAATTAAATTAATTTTTATATTTTAAGTCCTCGTCTAACTTCATTACATCAACCTTCGTAATAATTATACTTATCGTGTATATACCCAAGCCATAAACTGCATACTGTCGCTTACCGAACAAGAAAATAGGAAAGATGTCACCTTGAGAGCATATTCTGAGCTTGTGTAGTTTTAGAAAAGAACTTGATATTTCTTTTGCGCTATAGGAAAAATAATATTTCATGTAAGATAAAATTTAAGAGTTACAGTGAAGACGAAGCTCGAATGATTGAGAAATTATATATATCCCTGTAGCTGGTAAGTTCTTTCTCTTTTCGTTTTCTTAATTAATTAATTGAGTAGTTCCTTTCAATTGTGGTTGAATATTCTTATGTAGTTTTACTTTTTATATGTTTTTGTTTCATTTGGTGACGTTTTTTAATGTTTTGCTTTGTTTTTGTGTTTCTTTGCTGTTTAAATTGGTATGTCTCTTTTGCTTTAATTTTTTGGGGGATTTTCACGTCACGAGGTGTCAATACTTTTGACCATGGTCCAACGATGCCTCTCACAGAAAAAAATCCCTTATTTTGAATCCTTGACTGGGAGTGACCCTTGACGAAGTTTTCAGGCCGGATTCTTTTTCCATTGGTTATAGTTTTGATTCGGTTGTGTTCCTTTTTGCTTAGCTTATTTTGTTAATTAATTTAGATTCATTTGTATTTTAGTTCTAGCTGCATTTGCGCCCACCAAATACAATGATTCACTTTTTAAAAACTAAAAAAATAATAATAATAATTCTTAAATTTGTTTGAATCCGTAATAATTTTTTGTTTCGATTCCATAATTAGTGTCGTTTTTTTTTTTTTTTTCGTTTACATAATCTTATTAATTATATTAATTTGGATTTGTTTCATTTATTGGTTCTTTTTCATTTACCTTCCATTTTGTGAACTTTTAGTGTTTAATTCCGAATTGAGGTTTAATTTCGATTTCGACCTAGTTGGTTTCGTTTTAATTTTTGTTGACCATGAAACAGGTTTTAATAATTTTATGGTTGTATGTATGTATGTATATATATATAAAGAGAGAGATAATAAATATAAATAGAATTACATATATAGAGAGAATGTCGGTATTTTATTCTTTGCCTGTAACATATATACAGATATCACAACTACTTACACCAATGGCCTTAATATTCCGAAGTGAACTATCCTTTTGTAAACAGAAATCTACTCTTTGGTAAAGAAAAAAAAGTTAGAGATCAATGATTGCATGTTTGATTCTCCTCTCTTTGTTAGCAGGATATGAAGGTGGACGACGATAATAACAAAGCACTTTTCGCGGACCACTTCAATCTTCCCTGAGATGCTCTCCTTATTACCCGGGAACGAAACCACTTCAGTCCGTGGCAAAGACTATCGATTCTGTTTTGCAAACAACACAAGGCCACCATGAATGGCATCGAAAGAATGTGTTTTATGTGTATAGAATTCCCTAAGAGAGAGATTTTGATATCACTCAGAATCTTTGTATCAACATTTAGATATTTTAAACGTGAAGAAATATGGCGTTTTTAGGGTAGAAGAACAGTTTAAAACTTTTAGAAGAAGTAAAGCGTTTTATATTTTTATAATCGAGCAAATGATTTCTGCTGACTAGAAAATACTCTTGAAAATACTCACATTTTCTCAATATTGTAGATTACAATACAGTATGTACGGGACCGGACATCTGTTGAATAATACAGTGTTCAGCTACAGAAAGTTAGTTCAGTTTAGTTAGATGAGCATCCCTTTTTAATGCAACTTTAGGGGGTTTTGGGGATAGATCTCGTCATTTTAAACCGAGCTCAGTTTAGTTATATTAATGTCCCGTTGGAAAGCTACACGAGGACTATTTTGGGATTTTGAATCGTAATTTCGAACCACGGTCAGATGACGAGGACAACACCTGAACTGGCGCCCCCCTCTCCACACCAAACCACACTAGAGGGAGGACGTTGGGCCTGACAGATTTAAGAGACCCCCTCACACGACGGTTCTTCGTTGGAATAGAGTCTCGAACCTGAAGCCTTCGGGTTCCGATGCCGAGACTTTACCACCAGGCCACCGCAGCCCGTAGAACTCCCTAAGAAAGATATTTTGATATCACTCAAAATCTTTCCGGCAAAATCTAAATATTTTAAGGTATCCGACTACGTTCGGAGGAAAAGTTTTGAAAAATTGTATTATTTTAAAAACTATTTAATACTAAGGTTTTTAGATGTACTGTCAATTATAGTACAAAATACTACAAATACAACCAAATTATTTGGAAAAATAATATATTTTGAGATATACGGAAGTTTGAAGTAAATTTTAATGAAATTGAACCAAAACGGTTAACTACAAAAAAGTGTAATGTAGCAATCCTATTTTTCTTCGCACACAAGTTATAGAATATAATGATGAATGAAATGAACCAAAATCTAAGATAAATCTTGAGATGCGAAGAAGTTATAGTGAAAAATATGCCAATATAAAGCTTTTTTTTCCTTAATCCACAACTTAATTTATCTAAAAACTCATATTAATGAAAAACTATTAAACAACAATAAAACTTTTGATTCAATTCGTTGCTCATATTATTTAAAAGCACACGTTGAAATTTTTATGTAAATACCTCTACTAGTATTTGAGATATCATGTTAACGGTGGAGAATTTTTATGAAAACTAAAGTTTTGAGAAAATTGAAGTTAAAAACAAATTTTTAAAAAATATGTGACCCTGGATGATAGGTCAGACATTGCATTTCCTAAAAAAGGTTAACTGTTTTGGAAAGAGGAAAGTCGGAGAAAAAAATAACAATTAAAAAAATCACCCATGTGGTCGATACCCAGTGTTTTTAACGTAGTCGGATACCGTAACCATAAAGAAATATGGCATTTATAGAATAAGAGAGCATTTTAAAACTTTTTTGAAGAATTAAAACGGTTTAAAACGCTTCTCAATTTTAATATTTTTATAATAAAGCAAATGATTTTTGCTGACTATGAATTATTCTTGAGTACGGCTCATATTTTCTCAATATAGGGGATTCTCTATAATCCAGCATGCACGGTACCGGACATCTGTTAAATAATACAGTGTTCGGCTACAAAAAGTTAGTTTAGTTTAGTTAGATGAACGTCCCTATTTAATACAACACTATCGATAGATCTCGTCATTTTAAACCGAGGTCAGATGATGAGGATGACACCTGAACTGTCACCCCCCTCTCCGCACCAGCGGAAGGACGTTTGTCCAGACATATTTAACGTGCAAAAGACCCCCTCACACGTCGGCTTTTCGGTGTAATCGAGTCTCGAATATTGTAATATGAAAATGCTTAAGATTCATTCATTTCTTACTTTGGGGAAACCTCGAAATGAGATGCTTCCAGGATGGTGGTTGAATCTCGCCACCCTCGCTCCTCCCATCGATGATGGGACGTACTTCCTTGTGGGAAGGTTGTTCCTTTTCAGGTAATGGTCCTTAGGTTGCAGTTGCTGCAGTCCGGTGGGAAGACGTTAGGCCTGGCCGATGTAGCGAGCAACAGAACCTCTTAAGGGCCGGTTACACGACTTGCACCGGTCTTCAGACGAGCCACGCTATGCCCTTTGACCCCTTTGCGGTTTTCTGGTTTTCTTTGATGACCCTTCGACTTACCGACAATTTTTCGGTAAAACTGCCTAGGCGTCAAAGAGACCAAGAGGGGTCGAAGGGGAAACGCATCCTCGTGGCTATGGGGAAGAGTGGTCCGCCAGTGTTTCGGAGGTCTGATTTATGAACAAATCTGAGGAGGCAGGTCGTGTAACCTCGGCTTTACATGAAGGTTCTTTGGTAGAATCGGGTCAGGAAGCTGAAACCTTTCGCTTTTGAAGCTGTGACTTTAACACCATTCCACTAAAACCCTCTACAGAGAGTTGAAGAGAAAAAAACTGGACTGAATTATACAATGTCATATTTTTCTATGTGATGGAAACGAGGCATATTAACATAGAAAAATGCAATCCACTGGTGTGGCGTGAAAGTTTTGAGAGGGGAGATAACTCAAGCGCCGTCATCTGTCCATCCCAAAAGAGTTCTGTTACTGATTTAAAATGGGTCCTTCACATAACTAAACTAAGCTAGAAAAATACTATATTACGATATTAAGTAAGAACGTATTAAACAGAAAAAATCATGTATTAGTAGGAGCGCAGAATAACTAGGGAGACAGTGTGTGTGTGTGTGTGTGTGTGTGTGTGTGTGTGTGTGTGTGTGTGTTTAAATTCTTAAACATATTAATTTATATATAAAATTTTCATGAAAACGCCAATTTTTTGAAAACAAACTACTATTTTAGTAACAAACTACTAAAACAGTTTCATAATGGATTCATCTTAGAACAGGAGTCAAATCCTTCACTGTTGCCAAGTTAAGAATGCAAGAAGTGATATTTCTCTATTGCGGGAAATAGAATATATTTTCATCAAAACTGTTGTTAAACGCTGTAAAGCTTTTTTGAACATATTATAAAAATTAAGTTATTTAATTTCTTACGAAAAAAAATTTTCTTTCCATGAAAACAACAGATATGACTTCAAAGTTCAACCTTTTAAACACGCATCTGCTGTAAAAGAAACATACGTAATAAAGGATAACAAAATGTATGAGATATTCGAGTTTTTGGTTTGAAACTTTGTTACATAATATTGTAAATAAAGAGGAAGAAAATTAAAAGTGATTTGAATCTCTAGTTCGAAACTGTTCTATAATAATACTTTTAAAAAATTAAAAGAAACTAAAGAAAATCAGGGTATTTAATTCGAAACATTGTAGAAAAACAACAATAAAAAATAAATAAAGATTATTTGAATCTCTAGCTTCGAATACAACACTGTAATACGTGCATAATTAAAAGGTACTGAATATTATCGCAACACGTGTGAGTATAAATGAAGCTACTAAAACAGATTACGGAAGTCAAAATGTGTGAATACTTCAAATTCTTGAGATCAATGTTTTTTACACTCATAATATTACTTTCCATTTGTATATTTTATAAAGGATAAACTAAAAGTCAGCCTTAACAAATATCTTCATAGCAAGTCTAAGTTTGCACCAAACATCTATGGATGAGTACGAACATACGAAATTTAATTGGTAATTAAATTTCCAGTCAGCCGATATTGAAATGTACTTATATCAAATTCGCAATAGTTAAAAATCATTTTGTTGTTATTTTCATATTAGATATAATAAGTTTTCATGTTAAAGAACTAATAAGTTAGATTGCTCAATTCTACCGCATTTTATATAAAAGTACCAAATATTTGTAAGTTATTTAGTATATATCAGATTGCATATGATTCTAATTTCCCGATGATGACAACAATCATCTATGAATGACCTTGACCTTCAACTTCCACCTTATTAGCCTACGTCAATGGTAATTGATCGAACATCAGAGAAGTTGTTGATGACACCTCATCCATCATTCGAAGTTTCCACGGAAAAAAATTCGCCGGTTACTGTTTGGGATTGTAAGTGCTAGTGAGAAAGTGAAAAAAAAATTTTTAAGGCTCACTTAAGCACTTTAAAGACCTGTATTAACTGATTTTAAGTTTTAGTATTATATATAAATGAAGATAATACTAAAGTTAAATACATTTGAGTGAATTAAGGTATCACTACGTTCGAAGGAATATTTTTGATAACTTGGATTCTTAAAAAAACTGTTCAAAATTATGGTTTTTAAATACATTGCCAATTATATTACAAAATACTATAAATATGAAAAACATTTAAAAATATTATATATTTTGAGAAATAGGAAAATTTGTAGTAAATTTTAATGAAATTTAACTAAAATGGAGCATTAATTTTTCTAAAAACACCTGTAAATGAAAAAGTATTTGACCAACAATAAAATTTTTTGGTTCTTTTCATTCCCCATATTATTTAGAACTCGCGTTGAAATGTTTACGTAAATATTTCTATTAGCTTTTGTGATATCATGTTAATGGTGGAGAATTTTTGTGTAAAGGAAAGTTCAGAAAAAATTGATGTTAAACACAAATTTTAGTTGGAAAAATGTTTGACCCTAGATTATAGGTCAGGACTTCCTTTTCCTAGAAAAGAAACTGTTTTGGAAAGAGGAAAGTGTGAACTACAAGAAATAACAATAAAAAAATAACACGCCAATGTGGTTGATAATCAGTGTTTTTAACATAGTCGGATAAATTAATCAATAAACAGAAAAATAAATATGAATAGTAGTGTATTGTTATAGGGAATAAACAAATATATATAATTTTCAAAACTCTGCTCTATAAAGGTAAATTGCCGGCGTCCTGGCATAGGGGTAACTTATCTTCCCCGTGATCAGGGCGTCCTATGTTAGAGCTGGTTGTTCGGGAATGGCTGTTGTATGTTCTACCTGTGAGATGCAAAAATTTCATCTTTAAAAATATAAAATAAAGAAAATTTCAAATGTTTGAAAAACAGTAAAATCCAGCAGATAAATCGATTGTTGATGCAATTTATATGGAGCTCTTTGTATTTATGGCTGTCATTAATAACTTAAAAATAGGAAAAAAATACTAAATTTGCAAAAATATCCTCTTGATCAAATGCTTCAAATTTTATTTATTTAAAAAAAACTTTACTTGCAATCGAATGAGACATGCATAAGTTAAAAGTCTTGCTCTTTAAATAGAAATAATTATTTTCTTATTTTCTGCAAAGGATTAGAGAGTTGTTTTCTTATTATAATAAAAAAAGCGTGGCAGCACTTACGTTTCTTATAATACTGACAAGCCAGAGAGAAAATAAAGATAAATGTGAAAAATATTATTGATGCAAATTATAAATGATGAGTATTTTTACTTCTATATCTTCTACAATTTATTTGAAGGGCTCAATTTTTTTCAAAAAAGATTTTAAATAGAATGAAATGTGAGAATAAGGAATAGTTTGCAAAGTAATATGAAAGCAATTTTATATTTCTTTAAGTATGAAAAAATTCATTTTGTGATTTTAAAAAACTTAAGTTGTTTTTTATATACATAATAGATTTTAAAAAGTATAATCTTTAAAAATATTATTCGAGATTTTAATGATTGAAGAGGAATTTTAAAGGATGCTTTTGATTTCTATTTTTAGAAGTGTGACTGTCTGTCATCAAATAACATGAAAATAACTGAACAGAAAACTAGAATATAAAATTATTTTTCTGATCTTTACATCAAAACAGGGAATTTGTTTTATCAAATCTTAGACGAAATCTATCAGAGAAGAACCCTGTCCATGGTGTTATTACTTGAACTGTATATTTGTATCAAATTTGGATCAAGTTCGTCATTAAAAACACATTTACAGCCTGGCTATTTATGCTGTTTAATCGCATAAACTAATCAACAGAAGTGGCCTCTTCAAAACTTTCTCACGGCTCTCCTATAAATGAGTATGTGTATTATTAATCGAATGTCAATGGTAAACAAAAACCAGATTAGAATGCAATCTTTGATGAGATTTTTTACGATTAATCTCTAAAATAGGGTTAGTACAAAAATCTCTAGAAAACCTTTCATTTTAAATGCTATTTCCCAAGCAATAAAAACACAAATCAATCAATGAAGTAGAAATAAAGTTAATAGTTTACATACCAAATTTCATGAATCTTTTATATTATTGCATTCTTTAATTATCCCGTTTGAACGTTCGTGAATAGACACACAGACAGACAGTCAATCCTTTGATGGATTTGATTCTTAGTAAAGGTCATACATGTGTAAACTTCCACTCCTGGGGGAAGGTACTTCGAAATAAGGATGAGATGCTTCCGTCCTGGATCTCGCCACCATGGTGGAGATCAGGCTCCTCCCATCGATGATAGGACGTACTTCCTTTGGTAAGGGCTGTACCATGGCCGGTGATGTCCTTTCGGATTCAACCACAGTTTCGGCCATTGTTGTTGCTGCGGCGGTCATGTTAGTCAGTATTTATTATCCGTATGTCTTCGAGTGGGTTGGAAAATCAGAATTATGACAAATATTTAGACTTTTGGCGTTAAATCTGTTTTCCAAATTTTTTTTTACTTATAACTCTGTTTATGAAAAGTGGAAAGACAAATTTTATATGAATGGATTTCGTTCAAAACTTGAAAAATATCTTTTGAGTAGAGGCTATTTACCTTATTTAATCCGTATAGTTGGTTGGTTATGGCGAAGTTTAGAGTTATCGCGTTCATAGTCTGACAAAATTCAACAATGTTTCTCTGTCTTAAAAGATCTAAAAATTGAGATTTGTCAAAATTTCCAGTTCTAAATTTTTGACTATTGCTGTACTTTGATATTTCGTTACGAAAAAATAAAAAAAGGAAAAGCGATGGAGAGGACTAAATTCTTAAAAGTAGAATAGCAAATATAGCATGGCAGTACCGCTGTTCATACATACGTAAATAAGGTATTTCAATCAAACAATGGAGAAATTAAATGAAATTCAGTATTTCGAAAAGCGAAGTTTACATAGCAAAATTATTGCTTGACTTCTCCTGCCTGAAGTTGTTGCAATCGTCGGAGACCTGCTTTATTTTATCGCAAGGATGTTACTACTGACGTCCTGTTCTAGAGGTAGATAATCTTCCCCTTGATCTCGGCTAGTTTTTTCTCTAGTCTGTGTTCTACCTGTGAGGGACATGAAAGAAACCCCTTTAAAAGGGTTGTGCAAACGAATGTGGGAGTGTTATCTTCGTATTAGCTAAAATCAGAAAATTGCCCTGGGGCGCTCATTGATCCTTGGAAGCAAGAAAAGTAACCTCCTATTGTTGTTTATTTATTGCTTATCCCCTTTGGATTGAACACCAATTCAAACCAAGTTCTTAGAGATCGGGAGAGAGGGGTGTTCTGTGGCTAAGGACCCCTTCTTCGGCTGTATGCAAGAAGATGGGTCCTTAGCTGTTTGCAAGACGAAGAAGGGGTCTTTAGTCACAGAACACTCCTCTCTCACGATCTCTAAGAACTTGTTTTGAATTGGTGTTCAATCCAAAGGGGATAAGCAATAAATAAACAACAATAGGAGGTTACTTTTCTTGCTTCCATTTGAGTGATGCATTTAAACCTCCTTCTTGGTATAGTAAAATCTCTACAATACTACAAATGAAAACCTGCTATACAGATATGTGTTTAAATAAAGCAAAACTTTTAAAGTTAACCTCAATAAGTCTACTTTTAAAACAGTTGAAAGAAATATTGATTAAAATTGAAAGTGATATAATTAAAATGCTAAAATTTTGAATTTGAAGATAGATCAAAAATAATTTTCTCCGAAGTTATTGTTCAAAAAAAGGTTGAAATATAATTAATTATTAATTAATTGAACGTTAATTGAATTTTGAAGAGTTATCAATATTTTATTTATTTTCTTAAAGAATAAGAGAGTAATTTGTTCGCTGATCTCAGCTCAGTTTTTGGAGCGTAAATTTTGATCATGCATTCATACACAATCATTATGAGTTTTATATATGCTAAAATAATTCTATATAAAAATTTTAAAAAATGAATAGGGCGTCAAATTAATTCTGAATAATTTAGGTAAGTTAACATAATTATATGTTTGAAAATTTCAGGCAAAAAGAGGTGCTACGTTGCTTTTTCATGAAATTACTATGCATATATTTTTCAAGAAGTGGTAATGAAATTTTATTCGAAAGTCAATTTCGAAAAGATTGCATTTCAAAAGACATTTTGATATTCTAAAATTATTCAAAGTCTATTATCTTCACTATAAAAGATCTTATATCTACAGAGTATTGAAAATTAATTTTTAAACTTATCACATTTATTAACGAAAACTTGAAATATATCTACACATTTTTAATATATATTCACTGAGTCTCACTTTTACTTTACTTCGGTGATATTCATAATAATAAAAACTGTATTTCCAAACTATAATTACAATAGAATTTTATAGAAATTTTCCATTTGATATTATCTAGACAGCATATAGTTCTGCGTGCCTTACATTTTCAACAATACGCAGCATGCTAGAATGATATTTTTCAAAATTTTTCTACTTGTACTTAATTTGATTTATTTCATTTTAGTAAAGATGGAAGTTTGTAATTTAACTTTCATTGACTTACTTGAAAACTAAAGTTTTGCATATTTTCTCGCGTTTCCTTTACACATTTGTAATTTTAATTGCAAGAAATTCTTTTAATATCATCAGAGCTTGATTTTGATTTAATCGATTCATTTAATTTAATTTTCATCCAATACGGATTTAAATATTTTGCGAAAAAACGGATTTCTAAATTTTATAGCATTTATGATGAGGAATTATAAATTTAATATTCGAATGTAAGAAAAAACAATTGAGAAGTTTTTTAAATTTATTTTTTAATTTCCCAATAAAAGTTCTTTTGAAAATTGTTCTTATTAGGTTTATTCTTTTCAAAGAACAATTTGGAGTTCACTAAATGAAGTAAAAGCTCTAATTTTGCAGCTACCAAAAAATATTTAGAGTTTAAAACTAATTTTGAATCACAATTAAATGACGTGGTTTGTATCTAGTTTCGCTATAAGATGCCAGATTCCCGAAAACTCAATCTATTGTAGAAGGCTGTTTGATTCTCAATAGATATATATTCCTCCTACCATGCAAGTCAATCTTGTATGAAATTGCGATGGGCACAAAATGTAAACAGAGTGATACCAAAATTAGATTAATGTGATATTTTTAATGGATAACTGCCTAGTTCCAACAAAGACTTCAATGTACCCCAGGAAACACTATATAAGGCATACATTAGAAGTCTGTACATTATTCCATATATTCCGTAGAAGCGTATGTAAATTTTATATTCTTACAGTATTGTAGGCACTTTATAATACTACGAAATGCATCTTAACAATCTATTGGAATATGAACAAAACCATTTACAAAGTTTGATCAAGATTGGTGAAAAGAGTCCTTATCAACTTCCTCACAGGCAAAACAATCTATAGGATAATTAATTTTATCAATGAAAATAGAGATTTTCCCTTGCCTTCCTGGCTCTTGACTTTCAATTGTCACACACAAAGAAGGAAAAAAGCACCAAAGTTACTTCCCATACATTGTATTCACAAATTCCTTCCGAATAGAAATTCTCTTTGTTACCAGCAACCACATTATTTGTATTGGATTTCTTTAACTGTATCCCTATTTATTATGTTATGATAACAGATGCAATAATCAAATAATTCGAAAGGATGTTTTTTATACATGTTATCGTTCTTCAACCCCAAGGGGGGCACCTCGTAATTGAGGATGAGATGCTTCCGGTATGGTGGTTGGATCTCGCCAACCCGGTGGGTACAATAATAGGTGGCTGTTTGACTTTCCCGTCGATGACGGGTCGTATTCCCTACGGAGAGAGTTGTACCATGGCCTGTGATGGCCATTAAGATTCAACCACAGTTCTAGCCAGCGTTGCTGTTGCGGCGGATCAGCCATTCAGTTTTTATGTGGTTTATCCATGTCACTTATTGGCAAGTCAATTGTCATCTTTCTGCATATTATTATTCCAGATAATTTTTCTTTATTATTTCAGAGTAGGAAATCGCTGTAAACAATTTTAAAGTATTATCAATTTTTATATGTTTGTAATCATGCATAAATTTTTATATGTTTTTATACATAAATTAGCAATATAAGAGGAAACGAAACTAATTAGGGAAACGGAACCAAAACTAGGAATCAAAAATTAAGAATTATTTCATATTCGAACAAGATTAAAATTTTAATTCGAATCCAAAATAGTTTTTGGTTCCGTTTCCATAATTAGTTTCACTTCCTCTTATATTGCTAAATTATATATATATAAAGAGTTATAGGAATTAGGTCTTACCTTATTATACCTTATAAAATTATACCTTAATTTCCATTTTTGAAGTACGTATTTTCGGTTTAGCGCTTAAATGCAAAGAACAATATTTATTAAAATATTTCCTTCACAAAGGTTTCCATATAGAAATTAAATGAAATGATGTTAAATTAGTATCAAAAAAATTAGAAAAAGGCTAGATTTTTACCTTATTCTCCAAGAAGAACATGTTTAACTTAAAATTAAGGTTAAACTATATTTTCCAATATTTAACTTGGAAAGGAAAAATGCTCCAATATAACTTCTTGTTTGCTTACAAAATAAGTTAATTAACTGGTTTCGGAAAGATCGTTATCTTTTATTTAGTGTTAGAGATTGCTCCAACTTTTAAAGCAAACTACTTACATCATCGAGGCTTCATTATGAAACAGAGTGGATATTAAAGTTACGCAAACATAGAAAAGATTCTGAGGTCGTCTTACAGAGTATCTTAAGAGAAGGGAGAGACTATTACAGTAAAAGGTTAATAAAATACGATTTATAACTTTAATTGGCATTTAAGGCATCCGACTAAGTTAAAAACACTGATTATCGACCACATTGATGATTGTTTTAAGGTTACTTCTTCTAGTTCAGACTTTCCTCTTTTCAAAACAGTTTATCTTTTCTAGAAAAAGGAAGGCCTAACCTATCATCCAGGTTCAAATAATTTTCAGCTAAAATTTGTCTTTAATTTCAATTTTCTCGAAACTTTAATATTCATAAAAAATATCCACCGTTAACATGATATCTCAAAAACTAATGGAAGTATTTACATAAAAATGTCAGCGTGTGTTTTAAATAATATGTACTATGAAATGAACCAAAAGTTTTACTGTTGGTAAAATACTTTTTCATTTCCAGGTGTTTTTAGAAAAATTAAGTCGTTAATATATGGGAAAAATGCTTATATGCATGTATATGTACCCACCACTACTTTAGATCTCAACATTTTTCTTAGAATTTGGTTCAATTCATTCATCATTATATTCCATAACGCTTGTACAAAGAAAAATAGAATTGCTGCATTACAGAATTGTGTAGAGTATTAACCGCTTTGGTTAAAATTCATTAAAATTTATTACAAATTTTCCTATTTCTGAAAATATAATATATTCTCAAATAATATGTTTATACTTATAGTACTTTGTATTTTAATTGACAAAACATCTAAAAATCATAGTTCAAAATTTTTTTTTAAAATCGAAATTTTCGAAAAATTTTCTTCGAACGTAATTGGATACCTTAAGCTAAAAAAATGTATTCCGAGGTCGAAAAGAAAATTAAATGAGAAAAAATGAAATTATGGTACTATAGAAAAGTATGAATTCATACAAGGTGTCCCAAATCAAATTTACTCTATTCAGATCTACATACCTCCGTACCTATTCATCCGAAAATTCTGAAATTTTGAGTACGACTTAATGAAGGGATGTTAAAGACATTTTGCTAAAAAAAATTAGTTCCAAATGTCGCCACTAGAGTTCGTATTCATGTAAAGCGGGAGCCGCTCTACCCTAGATGTTCCGTTACATTCACTGAAAGAAACGGTATGGAGTAGATTTAATGCTTCTTTTATTATGGACCCGTACTTGTTCGAGGAAAAAACTCCATCAGGTGCAGTGACATGCACAATCACGAATGCATCGATGTTGGAGAATGCAGTTGTTCCGGCTCAACAATCACGCCAATGTCTTGGCCGAAAGCTTTTTATGCGGGATGGTGCAACTCCACACACTGCAAATTGTGTAAAAATATTCTGAAAACTCATTTTACAGAAGAAAGAGTAATAAGCGACCACTTCAATAATGCTCGGAGTCCCCGATCCCCAGACCTTAATCCATGCGATTTTTGGCTCTGGAGATATTTGAAAGATCTGGTTGGCCGTGACAACCGGAGAACGTTGCTTGATCTTTAAACCAGTATTTGCCGCCAAGTATTCAATATTTCATCGCTGACACTACGCTCTACTGTTTAACATGCCATTTTCAGATTTCCGAGGGTAGCTGACAATGGAGGACATCATATCGAACATGATTTGGATTAATTCCAAGCTAATGTATAATTCTTATAATAAAAGAGCTGATGATACGCTGTCTAGTGGCGATATTTTGAACTAAAATTTTTCTAAATTTTTTAAAAAAATTCCTATTTCTTCATTAAGGCGTATCTAAAATTTCAGAATTTTCGGAAGAAAAGCTACGGCGGTATGTAGTTCTGAATAGGGTAACTTTATTTAACTTAACTTTATTATTACTTAACTTTTTGGACCACCCTGTAATACTAATGGCAAAAAAGGAAAAGCAACGCACGCTTACATTTGCTTTCTCACGTGATGGTAAAGAATGAGAGTTCAATTCTTGCGAAAATCAATATTATTTGGATACTTAATTATTTATTTTGATAATTATTTAATAAAAACTAACTAAAATATAAAAAAATTAACCTAAGTAGAAATTGAATTATTTCAAAAATTATATTGCTTGTTTATTATTTAAAAGTCCTTTTACCCTATTGGCAAAAATATTAATGATTGATTTATTTATATTGCTAATTTAATATTTAAATATATATTGCTTGTTTGTTATTGAAAAGCGTTAACCGCTCTTTACCACTATTGACAAAATAGTGGTAAATAGGGCCACTACCACTTTTGACACTATTGTCACTATACCACTATTGACAAACCACTTTTTTTACCACTATTGACAAAAATATGAATGATTTATTAATTTATTTACTAATCATTATTTTGTGTTTTAAATAGTATTTATATAAAAAAATATATACGAGGTCGAAAATTCTATGTATCAGTTAATTCTACTTTAACATTGCAAAAAAAAAAAAAAAAAAAAAAAAAAAAAAAAAAAAAATAAGAACTATTCATCCATTTGCTTTAAATGCTTATAAGATCTAATTATAGATTATTTATTAACTTACGCAAAATCAACTCACGCGCAATTACAATTTCACCTTCGAATATGCAGAAGTCGACATTAGGGATAACATTGAGTTATTGAATCCGGATTATAAATCCGTCTTTCGCAGGGTTCAAATGGGCATTGACGTCATGTTTGAACGCAAATGTCTTGGTGTTCGTAATTCAGGAAGTGGTGGCACTAGCAAAGAGAGAATTAGGTCTTAATAGTAGTACAAGTGGAGCACGTGGATTAATGAATGAATTAAAGGGAACGGTGGACTCTACTAGAAACCTTTCTGAAATTAGAAAAATGAAATTTTTATGTATATATAGTTAAATATGTATTCTGTTCTATTCTCTCTAATGCCACTGGGTCATACCAAGCCGAATGAGAAGTAGCTCTCTCGAATTAAGTTCGAAGTGTGCACCTTTCGTTGTTAACGAGCACCGTTCAGATGAAAGTACGACTTTGCTTGAACACACAGGACACAACCCTTTTTAGGGCGCGGTAGAACTCATTCAAACCTCCATTCATCCAGCCGGAAAGTCAGAATTCATATCCAAATTAGAGAACTTAATTTTAATTTAGAACAAATTAGAAATATATACACATATATTAGAAAAAACATGTTTCTTATTTATTTCATTTCATGCAGACACGTGCTGAATATTACATTTTTGTGTGTTTAATTTGCAAAAATTATTTATTAATTTAAATTTTTGTAAATTTGATGGCAACATATTGAAAAAATTAATTTCCCCACCCTCTATCACTCGTAGCGTGCTCGTGCAGATTAAATTTTATTGTTTTGTCCGAAATATATTGTTGAAAAATATATTCAAAATATTTCTTTGAAATTTCGTAAAAATAGAACTTTTAGCTTTGTTAAAACACTGATACTATCAGAAAGCTAATTTTTCAATTTGATGCAAAAATCACCTTTGTGAGATAACATTTTCGGAAGTTAGAGTGGAAAAACGTCGAAATTTCGCTTCATTTTTAATGAGTTCAAATTCTAATTAAAAATTCGAAAAAAGGCTTCCGAGGTGCTGATTCTCTACCTCCAAGATATACATGCTGTGGCTGTAGGTCCAACGGTCTAGTCTGTAGAGCGCCAACTCACACACACACATTGAGCGTTATTATAAATGTAAACTAATGCTTAAAATTTCTCCTAGCGAATGCTCAAAATCACGGTGAGTTTTAGAATCTGTTGGCAAACAATGCATTATTACATTAGCAGTGGGTTTCTACTTATTACAATGCCTTGATTGTTCACAAGCATCCGACTTGTTGTCCGGGGTGGCCGAGAGGTGATGGCTTTGGGCACTGAAGTCCTAGGCTGCGTGTTTGCTTCCGGTCTCGCTTGTGTGAAGGAAATCTAAATTCGTACATTGAAAAAAAATACTAATAAATAGTGTGTTAGTATAAGACTGTGCCATGTGCAGCAATAGGTATATCCCAGATTATTCTTGTAATGGAATGTTTCAATCAAGAGACCCTAGCGTGTGCAGAAGGACTGCTGTTTCCCAAAATGTTTAGTGGACGCAGGTTCGAATCCTGCCCCCGGGTTGCTTCTTTTAAAAAAGGTTTTCGGATTTCTATTATTTTGTTTTCTTCTTGTTTCCGATTATTTTGTTGTCTTTATTATTGCAGTTTCATTTTTGAAATTGTAGTCATTTTTATTTATTGTAGTTATTTCATTTATTGTAGTCCTTAAAATATCAATTTTATTGTTTGATTAAATGCATTTTCGTACTTTTCTAATATGTTTAAAAAAAAAAAAAAAAAGATTGACATTGTTGTTGGGTCGAGTCGGTCTAGTGCTACTTGGTCATACCAAGTCAAATGAGAAGTAGCTCTTTCGAATGAAGACAGAAGTGTGCGCTTTTCTTTGTTAACTAGCACCTTTTTAGGGGGCGATCGCAATCATTCATACACTTACTCATCCATCTGCCAGTCAGAATTCAGGTCTCAATCTAGGACCGACTCATCCCTGATTCAGTACTCCCAGATGTATCATTTGTTATGGGAACTTGGAGGACTTTGCAGTCACGACCTATTTAACGAACCCCACCTGCCATTAGCCAACACTTCGGTCTTTGACTGAGACGAGGACAATACTCGCGACCTTTCGGTTGCGAGTCTGATGCTCTACCTACTAGACTACCGCGACCCTCAGATATCTCTATACTAATATTGAAGGATTTACTATAGTATATTTTATGCACTATAATATTAAAAAAATGGAGTGAATTTTTAGAATCAATTTATAGGACAGACCTCGATACGATTCGGTTATGAGACTGACGCTGTACTAACCAGGCTACCGTAAATATATATGCAGCAGCTATCTTAAAAAATTCATTAAAACAAAAAATATCGTTTTTAAAAATTAAAAGTATTTCAAATTTTCAAAATAATTCAGGTCACCTGATTGTTAATTTGTCATCATTATTTTTTTTTCCTTTGTTACTGTATATAAATTTATTTGAAAAAAAATTGTGAATGATTTTGTAATTTAGATTAAAACTAAACTTGTTAGAAATACAAAATACAATTTTAATGGTAATTTTGTGTTTTTCTGAACTAGAACTAGCTTATAATTTTCTAAAAGAACCCAAAGCGTAAAAAGTATTTATTTCTAGTTTTCTTTTAATATTTTAGCAGCGGGTGACCGAGCTCCGCTCGGAGAAAACAGGTATTGAAGCTAACTCGAAGATTTAAATTTTCAATAGTGATTTATCAAAACAATACATGCCATAAGAAAATTTGGGAAACCATTGGTGAAATGATAACCGGTTAAAGTGCACCATTGTAAACTATTCTAAACAAAGTTAGAGTTTGGAAAGGGAACTATTATATACAAAGGTAAAGTAAAGGTAAAGATTGAAGTGTGTTGAAGTTCAATATTTTTGACAAATTTATTTAGAAAAACCAAACATATATACATACATAAGAAACATATTATAAACCTATAACAGCATAAACATAAAACTTTATTAGTTCGCCATATTGGCTATAGATGGCAGCACGTTAACGCTTGAAAATTTAAGTAGCCACTATGGCGAACTAATAAAGTTTGAAAATATCCTATCTGTAACTCCGAACTGCTCAACCGTAGCGCTTCAAAACCGGCGCCAATCGATTCCTCGTGGCCAAAAAACGCAGACCCCCAAGTTTACCGGAGTTTATTTTTTCTGGGGCGATTTTCAACTTGGCAACCAATCCTCGTATTATAGTATTAGATAAAAACCTTTGTCATCAGTTCTATACAATTTCCTGAAAAAGTAAGACACGAGGAATATTTTACATAGATATCAATCTAACTATAGCAACTTTTTGAAGAGCTCTCATTAAAAATATATTCAATCTTTTAAACCCCCTAAATATTTATTTTTTTGAACCATAAACATCTTAATGCTATTTTTGTTGATTATAAGCGTGACTTTAGAAGATGGAATGATAAAAAGGAAATTTCAAATTTTCATTGAGTGTCTTATTTGAAAGTCAACTATCCAATTGTTGTTGTTTCCAATGGCACTAATCATTGACAAGTTCGCTAATCACTGTCAGAAATTTTAAGCCTAAATGAGCGCCCCTTGTTTTTCAGTAGCACTACGGCCAAGAGTACGACTGCTTTACATTCTCTTGCACGTCCCCTTTTTACAGGGGGGCACATTCACACTACTCACAAATAAAACGCAGAATAACAACCATGCCCAAACCGGGACTCGAACCCAAGACTCTAGGAAGACACGCTTCCCCTAAGCCAGGACGCCGGCTCAATCCAGTTGTTGGCAATCGAAGTTATATTGGTCGATGAGTGATTCCTAACTGTTCTACAAGTCCTATTTGATTTTGAAATGGATTTTCATAAACTAAAATTAGAAACTCTGTCTTCAAATTATTTTTTACTTACGTGGATCGTCCTCAAGACATAGATTTTGCAACGAAATCTTACAAATCACTTTTTTACCGTTAAGTGACTCACAGAATGTTCACCCGAAGTCAAATTAATCAATTACATAGCTTAAAAAAGATTTTTTTCAATTGGAAACGGAATATAATACAATGACAAAAACGATATTATCGGCATCTATTGCTTATAGAAATGAGGGCCGTGGTGGCCCGGTGGTAAAGTCTCGGCTTGGGAACCGGAGGGTTTCAGGTTCAAGACTCGATTCCACCAAAGAACCGTCGTGTGAGGGGGTCTGTTGCACATTAAATCTGTCAGGCCAAATGTCCTCCCGCTGGTGTGACGTGGTGTGGAGAGGGGGGTGCCAGTTCAGGTGTCGTCCTCGTCATCTGACGGTGGTTCAAAATGACGAGGGCCGTCCCAAAATAGCCCTCGTGTTGCTTTAAACGGGACGTTAATATAACTAAACTGCTTATAGAGTTGATACTCACTAAACCAGTCATTAACAGCTTGTAAATGACTGAAACTTGTAAATATCAAAAACAAATCAATAGATATTGTTATATATAGAGAAAATGCATTAAAACGTATTTTTAAAATCAACATTTATTAACTTTAATGCATCTATTGTAATTTTGAATATCGTTAGGTTAGATGTTGTAAAAAATAATATTTAATATAAAGAATAGCTTAAAATAGGTACACAATATCAGTAAGTCGAACTAATATTTTCTTATTTTTGATCTTAATTATCATGCAGTTTAATAAAACTATTTTTGAATAAAATTCGATTTTATTGATATTTTAAAGTAATAAATATAATTTTTGATTAATTTGCTTTTTTTAGAGTAAAAACGATTTTAGTTTTGCATCATATTTTCTAATCATAATACTTTTTACATATTTATCTGTACTTTTAGTCTTATTTTTTCCATTATTAAATTGTGCTCACATTTTTACTATTCTTTTTTACCTTATTTTTGATAGAATAAAAAATTAAATAAATTATATAACAAGATTTTCAGAGCTAAGAATGTTATAAAGTTACTTTAAAAGACAGCAATGGATTATTTTATCTCATTTTTAAAATTGAACGAAACCTACAATGACGATGTCAAATCATTATTTATAAATTAAAGTATAAATCCCTATTAGTATTTTTTGTTCATTTATTTCTCGTTTCTTTTATTTTTTAATTCTTATTTGACATTCAGGGTTTTCGAAGCTGTTATCAACTACACAAGTTTAGTTCAAAACTTAATAGATAGCCCTAAAGGATTTTATTAATTGAATTCCAGAAGACTTTTCCAAAGATTTAGAAAATCCTTTTAGAAATAGAGTTTTTAAATTCAAGTCAGAAAAAATATTCAAATTCCGGTCTTAATTCCCCTTAGGGAATATTTTTAATTGTTAAGTGGGCAAAGCAGATTGATTGAATGACATAAAGAATTTAAAGGCATTTTCAGGGCTTAGTTTTTAAAATACAATTCTCATATTAAAGTAAGAAGTAAATCGGATTTACTTAAATGTAATGCAAGTCTTTTCATAAATCGTTCGCATAAACTCCATTTAAATAATTTAATTAAATTATTGGTCTCGAAATTCATTCAATTATCTATATAAAAGAGATTTTTGAATATATTATTGTTACAAAATTCATTTTATTTTTGTAACTAAACTTCCAGCAAGATTTAATTAATCTGTGCATTTTTAAGCTTCATATTCAACTAGCTAAAGGTTTTTTTACAAAAGAGTGATTTATGGATCCAATTACTTAGTCGTAAATGATGATATCTTGGCATATTTTTATTGAAAAAAAAATCCAAGCTTTAAAAATCCTTTAGATATACAGATAATAGAATGATTCTTCATCTAACTTAACTTGTCTCTTCAATTTAACTAATTAATTATTCCAACTTGTCTATTAAAAATATTAATTTATTATTATTAAATTTTTAAAAATATATACTAATAATAATATTTATTGCAAAAGATTTAAATATTAATGGTAATATTTTATCAAAAAAATTTAAATTAATAAAGTTTGTAGATTTAATTTCTTGGCAAATCAAATGATGAATGGATACTAATTAAATTTAATTGAATTTAGTATCAAGATCGGAAAATATCGCGCTGAAAATTAACAAAAATTCAAAAATAAAATAATTTTTATTATAAAGAAGTATCTAAGTTAGTAAATATCCAGCAGAAATGATATGTCAGAAAATGATTATTTTTTATTTAATGATGCTCACTTTTTTCAATTCAGACAATTCGTTCACACTCTTCCAATATTTATTTATTTATTTATATCTCTTGTTCAAATTTCCAATCGTTCATAAAGTACTTTTTATTCATCTACTCGTGTTCAAATACACTTTTTTTTTTTAATTTTTAGTTAATGGCACTAGATGTTAATACTGTTTTTTTTTTTCAAATATTAATTTATTAATTTAATTTAATTAATTTTAAATATTTTAAATAGAGTTTCAGCTGTTGTTATGAAAATCAGAATCGATAGGCGAGGAATCGCTCAATCGCTAAAATGCGAGGATTTCAGTATTTTCCAATTGAAGGTGAAGAATAAGAGTTTAATTCTCCAGAAAATCAATATTTTTTTGATACTTAATAATTTATTTTGGTAATTATTTAATAAAAAGTAACTAAAATATAAAAAACGCTATAGATTAAACGCTTGATCGCCATTAAAAATGATAATGCCATTATTTTATTAATAATTATATTCACATATTTTATTAGGATTATTTTGGTTAAGAGAATCCGAAAATCAAATTTATATTTTAGACGCGTTCTTTACAACCGAAACTAAAATTTCTCAAATAACTGCAATTGTACTTTAAAAAAATCTCGTATTAATTTTAATATAGTTGATAGCTTTGCTTAATTATTGCATTTACATGCTTCTGAACAAACAAACAGACAGACTATCAACACCTCACTGATTTGGCTTAAAAGTTGATAGGTGCCTACACTAAACATATTAAATTTGCATTCTCAGTTTTATCCATCTAGCTGTCTTCGCTTTGTCGTTATCATGTTAATTTATGTGTGAAAATCTGGACAGACAGATTTTCTCAAAACAGAATGTACTCACAGCTTGATAGAGATCTCCAAATTTCGTTTATAGATCGTATATTAAATTTCAACAGTGTGGCTCAAAGAATGTTTGAGTTATTTTGATCACAGACTGACAGAACTAACGCACATATTCCAGAAACGCATTTTTCTAACTCAGGGAATGAACACGTGAATTTAGAATTTTTGCTCAATCTATTGTGTTAAAATCGGCGAGTTATTTGGCAATTTATCCATAGCATGTATTTAAAAGTATATGAAAATCAAATTTATATTTCACATACGTTTTTCCCACATTAAAACAGAAATTTAATACAAAACTACATTTATAGTCAAACACTCTCAAATTAAATTTGATGTATTTAAATAATTCCATTTTTGAATAATCACATTTAAATCCTTCTAAATTCAATAGATGCCTAGACTATATATATATAATAGAGAATTTTACCCGTCTAGATCTTTTCATTTTGTAGTTTTCTGTAAATTTATATTCGAAAAGCCGGAAAAAGAGATTTCCTCTGAGAGGATTTTGTTCAAAATTTGATAGAAGTCTACAAATTTGATATAAAGATCATACACCGAATTTCGTCTATCTACATCACTGAAATTCTTTTGTTCCAAACAGAAAGACATTTTCCAATTTTTTTTTTTCAGCTGAGGCTGTGAGATTCGTTAAAATCTTGATTTAGAATTTTTTTTAAATCTCTGTGGCCTGGTGGTAAGGTCTCGGTTTCGCAATTGGACGGTTACAGGTTTGTCGGGTAAGAAGGTCTGGTGCACGTTAAATCCATCAGGAGACAAAGTCCCCCTGCTGGTGTGGTTTGGTAGTTTGGAGAGTGTGTGCCGGCTCAAGTGTCGTACTCATCCTCTAACAGTGGTTCAAAATTACAATATCTCTCTCAAAATAGCCTTACTGTTGTTTTAAAGCGTGACGTTAATATATCTATTACTATATTTTCTGTACATTACGCATCTGTACATAGAAAGGGAAAACGAGTAAAACATTTTATATCCAGTAGAACATAAATATCAGATTTCTCTTTTCTAATAGAACATTTTTTATAATACCAAATATAATTAATAAAAAAATTTTATTAAAATCATATTTTAAAATAATAACATTGAATTTAATAGGTTTTCTGTCTCTATTACAAGAAAGAAAATGTATGATACTCTGTATAAAATATCAGCTTTCTTCAATAATTAAATATATTTTGACGAATTGTATTCATTTTATTTTGTGGAAAAAAAAACTAGAAGATAACTGCAGAAATGAATGAAATTTCAAATGAGTTTTAGAAAGCAACTGAAATACTTTTTAATAATCACTTTAAAAAAATTTGTATACTTTTATTCAATTAATTATATTCATATCAGTTCAAACAAACCAATATCAATGCAAATATACTTTTAGATTTAAATATAATAATAATAATTACTTTTAATCTAAAATATAAGAATCATTTATAAAAATAACTGCAATATCCCCTTCTACCAAATTACCCTTAAAGCAACAAAATTATATTTATCTAAATTTCAAAATAAGAAAAAGAAATAACTTATACCCGTTCTTTCATCACCGTCAACGCGTCATCACAATCTTATATCTCCGTCAAAAAATCTTGTTTCGTCCGAAAGCATATCTTCGCCCTCAAGAGCGCTCGCATTTCATAAATCAGATCTCAAGAAGTGGCCGTGACGTCGAGTGGACGGCCTATTAGGGAATTCAAGGACGTTGTCACTCAGTGCTGTCCCAGAGGATCCCACAGAGATTGATAGAGAACTTTTTGGGCCAAATAGAAATAATTGATCGACGTAGAAATTATGAAGGAAGTACGCTATTTTGTCCAGAAATGGATTTTTTCGAATCAATCTTTGAATTTTATGACTTCAAATCAAGAGCTAGACATAATAAATGAGTTGGGTTCGAGAACTTTTTAAACGAATCTGGGTTGTATTATATAGTAAAGTTTTTGAATAGAAGTAATTGATTAGTATTACTTCGAATGAGATTCGAATTCTTTTTTTCAATTTATTAATATCATTTGGAAATAAAGTAAGACTTGAAATTCAACAGAAAGTAAAAAAGTCCACCAAAAATCATTCAAAAGTATTAAATAAAAAATATTATTACTATCTTACATAATACTGTGATACAAAAGTATTGGAAATATTGTCATGAAACCAATAAGACTTGTCTCCCCAAAATTTTCTCATGTATTCTAATAAAGATGTAATATCCCTTACTCTGTTATAGAGATGTTATATCCCTTACTCTGTTATAAAGGTGTAATATCCCTTACTCTGTTACAGAGATGTAATATCCCTTATTCTGTTATAGAGATGTTATAAGCCATCTCAATTTCTAATAAAGATGTCATCACCCTTGCTTTCTAATAAATGTATTATCAACCTTACTCTCTATTAAAGATTTAATAACCCTCATTCTCTAAAAAATATGCTATATCCCATTGTCTCTAATAAAGTTTTTATCGCCCTTAATTTCTAATAAAGATGTCATCTCCCTTACTATCTAATAGAATTCATCAACCTGAATCTCTTAAAAAGATGTTATCTCCATTACTCTTCAATCAAAATGCTATCTCTAGTAAAGATGTTATAACCCATCTTAATTTCTAGTAAGGTTGTTATATCCTATCTTAATTTCTAATAAAGATGTTGTTTCCCTTAATCTACTATAAAGATGTTGTTTCCCTTAAAATACTATAAAGATGTAGTTTCCCTTAAAATACTATAAAGATGTAGTTTCCCTTAAAATACTATAAAGATGTTATACCCCATCTTAATTTCTAAAAAAGATGTCTTCTTGCTCTCTAATAAATATGTTATCAACCTTATTAATGATGTAATACCCTTTTCGATAAAGATACAATATCCCATTGTCTCTAATAAAGATTTTATCGCCTTTAATTTCTAATAAAGATGTCATCTCCCTAATTATCTAATAGAGATTTCATCAACCTGAATCTCTTATAAAAATGTTATCTTCATTACTCTATAATAAAGATGTTATCTCCCTTATCTTTATTTAAAATGTTATCTTCATTATTCTATAATAAAGATGTTATCTCTCTTATCTTTATTAAAAATGTTATATTCATTACTCTATAATAAAGACATAATCTACCTTAATTTCTAATAAAAGCGTTATCTAACATAGATATTCTCTCTTTCATCCTCTGTTTAAGGTGTTATAAGTGTAGATCTTGGGTTCGACACATTACGCCTTACATGACATTAGCGTTACAAACAGTTAATAAATATTACCTGCTAGCTTGGATGTAACATGTAACATTTTTATGAATCTATCATGTGACACTCGGAGAGTTTTTTTGACAGTTTATCCCTAGTTTGCCTTTAATATTATCCAAAAATAGAATTTGTTTTTTTTAAGTTGTGCTTTTCCCAACCATTTGGAACTAAGATTTAACAAAGAACAAAAAAATGCAATTGTAAAAATCAATTACCAAATTTGATAAATTTGTCATTGCGTTTTTGGGTTATCACATTAATAAGAATCTGTAAGTACAGACAAGTGTTCACCCCTTCTTTAATTTACGCCCAAATTTGATAACTGTCTTTGAACGGATGTTAAATATGTATATCAAATTTTATCCATCTAATTCTCTTCATTTCTTGACTATTATGTTAACTCATATTTGAACAGCCGAACAGTTAGATTTCCACTGAATATATTTTGTTCAAAATTTAATTAAAATTTACATATTTAGTGTAAAGACATTATTATAAATTTTATCTATTTAGATCAAAATAGTTTGGATTGTTTTTTCCCAGACAGACAATTAGATGGCCAGACAAACAGACATATTTCAAAAATATGTTTTCAAAACTGAAGGAGGACTGAAATATGGAGACATATCAAGATATCAAATTCAGATTATTTTTTTGAAGAGAAAAATACTGTCTCTATTCTTTGTATGCGACAAAGTAAAAAAGGAGCATCAATTTATCGATCAATATTTATTTTATCTCTGTCAAACTTTTCCGTCCGTAATGCATTTCTACTAAAACTTTCCCGCTCTTCAAAATACTCTTTAAACTCATTTCCCAGAACTTCTTTTCGAGTTTGTAGCCAATCTTCTTTTATTGCATCAATAGATTCAAAACGGTTAACCATGAAGTTTGAATAGTGAAAATAAGAAAAAGCCAAATGGGACCATAGCGGAAAATGGAGGAAGGAATTTAGCTCATTTCACGGATTTTTGCAATAGTAAATTTAATATTGTTTTTACAGGAACTAGCTTTTAATATCAATAAAGTGCGACTTTTACTACTTAACTTATTTTAAAATGAACTAAAAACTGTTTTTCTTTTTTATCGTTGTTGTTCAACCAATTTACTTTTTAAAAAACGGTTTTCCTTTTTTGTCGTTGTTGTTCAACTAATTTACTTTTTAAAAAACGGTTTTTCTTTTTTATCATTGTTGTTCAACTAATTTACTTTTTAAAAAACGGTTTTCCTTTTTTGTCGTTATTACTCAACCAATTTACTTTTTAAAAAACGGTTTTCCTTTTTTGTCGTTATTACTCAACCAATTTACTTTTTAAAAAACGGTTTTCCTTTTTTGTAGTTGTTGCTCAGCCAATTTAATTTTTAAAAAAAACAGTTTCTTCTAAACATTTTATTTGCTTGGTATTACCATCACATGGCGGATAATTCCACCAACTGTATAAAGGAATTCTACGCTTCTGTGCAGTGGCATTTGATTTAAATTTAATGAAAAAAAAATCACAGATGTTACTGTCTCTTTAAACCTTTATATTTATTTACAAACAAAAATGTAAAAAATATCACTTTGTAAAATTAAATGTTTTATTAAAGTAATGAACAAATTAAATCAAACATTACTTAGCGAGTTTAAAATAATGAAATTAAAAGTACTATTTCTTTAATAAAAAAAAGTAATGAATTTTTAAACTATTATATAAATTAATAAATAATATTCAAACTATGTATAATGAAAAAGATATTTAAAAAGTTTTAAATTTGACATAATGACATAATTTTTAATGTGCAGAGTGCAGTTTTAATAGTAATTTATAGTTTATGTTAACTCCAAAGCCCTTTATAAAAACTTAGGGTATAATTTCAATGTTTCTGTGAAACATAGAAATTCATCAATTAAAGGTTATTTACTTTACGGATTAAAACTGTGCACTAAATTTGATTCGCCATGATTCGAGTATAATCATCTAAGCTGATTTAAAATATAGTCTATTCTATAGGAAAAAACCCTGAGCTTAAAATATTTGCAGATGAAAATTATTATTATACAAAAAAATAGTCTCACCTTGAAAACTGGAGGTCCGAAATTATAAAACGTTGATTCTTTTCAAGATCCAGAAATGTTCCAATGAAAACTAAAAGTTAAAAGGAAAGGACGCTTATTCTAACAAATATCTCTTCCACCATGTAGGCAGATGGTTCTAAACCCTTTCCCGCGCTTTTTACTTTCAAGAACAGCTGTATGTGAAATTGGTCCATTTCGTGGGATAAATAAGTTGCTTGCTCAGTTGAAGCTGTTGTCGAAAATTCACAAGCAATGAAGCCGTTCCTTTGAGAATGTATGTTATTATTACGTTGCAAAACATATGAGCAAAGTTTTTTTGAATGCTGAAGTTAAAAATAGAAATTTTTTTTATCTAAATTCTTTTCTTAATTGTATTCTCCATTATGGAAAATCTAGGAAATTAAAATGCTTTCGTAAAAATTTGTTTTCAGACGATAATTCGAAGTCACATAATGGATGTTGCCAGGTGTTTAATGAAGTCAAGATAATATTGAATAAAAATTTGCAAATGAATTTTTAGTTTATTTTTATTTTACCCAAAAATTTATCGATTCATAAATTGTCCTATTTTACTTATTTTTTGTCTGAAAAATAAATTAAAAATATCACTTTAATTGATTCTAAATCTATGCAATTATATTTACTAATATACATCATTTTATACCAAATTTTATATTGACATAAACTTTAATTCACATAATTAAATAAGTTAACACTTTTTTCAAATTTTTCAGCCAAATTAATAATGTGTTTATTCTTACTTCTACTTTACATTTTAATTTTATCTCTTTTCTCTATCTTTAAAAAATCATCAAAAAACTCAGTTCGGAAATCACAAATAAAACCAAAACCTTAGATTTCCTACTTCTTCGTTGAAATAATAATTCTTTTTATTTGATTTAAATTCCATTCCTTTAATATAGAATTCTATGATTAAAAATAATATAGTCAAAATTATTCTATTACAATTTATATTATGTTAGAAAAAGATTAATTTTTACGAAATGTGATATTAATTATATCAAAAGTAATTTCAACAAAAAAACTCCAAAAGTAATTTTAACTGGTTAATTAGTCGAAAAAAACTGCTGACTTATCAGAATTTCTAACTGAAAACTCGTTGTGGTTGAGCTTAAAAATTAAAGCATCAGCAAGATTTGCAATGGCAAATTTTTTGAAATTCTTGAAGGGAAACTAATTTTGAAATTTAATTAAAGAATAATTAAAGCATGAGCTTCTGAATATTTGGAAATATTTATTTAAAGTGTCATATATTTTTATTTTATTTTGATCTCTTCAGATTTGAAAGGATTGAAGATTTGTAATCGATTTTTCTCTCACTTTCTACTGTACTGCTATTCAGAAATTCTATAAATAAATATGTTCACAATGATATTACAATGCTTTAACCATTTAAGATTCAAATAAACAATCAATTGTTAAATTTAAATTTATAGGGAGTCAGATTATTTAAGCTAAGATTTCCATGTAATTGAAATGATTGTGAAATATATTAAACATGAATAATTGTTTTTAACAAAAATGATAAAAGAAAGATAATTTTCTATTAATGTGCAAAATTATGGAATAAAATCCTATATAGTGCAATGATTTTCCACTGTATAAAGAAGCCTATAATCATCTGACGAGATAAAAAAAATTTAATCACTCACTAAAATTTAAGACACATTAAAATCTAATTAAAAATTCCAATTTATTTTATAAGTTTATATTAACGTTTTAGGCATTTAACATGTTATCTTTGAAATCCAAATCTTTGATTAAAAATAATAAATAATTTTTTTAACATTCGATAACTACTTTATACTTTTTTTATTTATATAATTTAGAAACTTGTGTAAATAAAATTATCACTCTAAGTAAATCTTTTCCGAAGAAAATTACAAAATAAATAAACGAATTAAATGGATAAATATAATTAATTTCTGCTTACTTTTTAATCACAATGCAAAACCTTATGAAAAATAACACTAATATTACAAATAAATCTTTTATTTTGCGATTCAAATTAAAATAGTCAGAATTTATAATTTAAAAATTTAATTTATCAAAAATAATTCTAAAATTCAATTAATCAGAAAATAACTAAATTTCGATTGATAAAAAATAACTGCAAATTTTAGTTATTCAAAAAAAATTCTAAATTTCAATTAACCAAAAATAATTCTATGTTTCTCTTATTCAAGAATAACTTTAAATTTCAGTTAATACAAAATTATATTGGTTAAAAATAATGTTGCATTTCAATTAACCAAAAATAATGTTACATTTCAATTAATCAAAAATAACTCTAAATTTCTGTTAATCAAAAAAACTCGATATTTCAATTGATCAAAAGTAATGTTACATTTTAATTAGTCAAAAATAACTCTAAAATGCAATTAATCAAAAGTAATGTTTCATTTTAATTAATCAAAAATAAAAATGCAATTAATCAAAAGTAATGTTATTTTTCAATTAATCAAAAATAGCTCTAAATTTCAATTAATCAAATATAACTTTAAATTAAGTTAATTAAAAGTAATTCTAAATTTTAATTAACCAAAACTTATTCTAAATTTTAATTAATCAAAAACAAATCGACATTTCAATTAATCAAAAGTAATTCTAAATTTCAATTAATCAAAAACAATTCTAAAAATTCAATTCAAATTAAAGTTAAAGTTTAAAAAGTAAAAATAAAAATAAAGTAAATATTTTTTTAATTCTTGAAGCTCACTTCCCGCAACATAAGTGCAGCTTTCTCAAAACAGACACCCAAACAAACGAAATAAATAGAACTATGGAACTACTCCCATGTCTGATTCGAAAGCGGAAAGTTTATACCATTCATCGAATATACGTGGCTTCTGCGCATATAGATATTTAAATACGGTTGTTTTTCCAAACCATATGCTGCTGGGATCTTCAATCAGTACCGACTGTTCTTCCGATTATGTTTATTTTTTCTCCCCAATAGGCCGGATGGATGTTGGAGCTAATAAAAACAAAAGGCTTTCACTTGGCGAAAATTTTGATTGTATTGTCTGTGAAAGACAGCTGCAAATTCACAGGAAGTCCATTTGGCTGTTTTCAAAGACTTCCCGTCGGGATGCAGTTGCACACTGAAAAATAAACCTCAGAATTCAGACTGAATACCGAAACAAAAATCAAAAGTTAATGCAATAAACTCGAAGTCGACCATGCCATGCAGGATGAAATTCTTATCAATTTGATGATACTAGAAAAAACAATTTCAGAGGCTTTTAGTATGATCTGTTCAGATGCATCCAGTTTTGCATTCGGAATAAGAGTTTTAGAACAAAATTTCATGGAATGTTTTGGAAATTTTATGGATAAATTATTAAATTCGACAGACTGAGTCTTTCTTTTGGACAGCTTATTTTGACTCGAATTTAAAAAATATATATTAACATTAATAATTTTTAATTGTTATACTTTGATGCATTGAATTTCAACAAGGAATTATTAGGCTTTTGTTTAATGGTCAATAAATTATAGAAACTATTTACAGAGACTGATTATAGATACGAAATTTCATAACATAAATAAATAATTAAAATCGACAAAAAAAATTCTTTTAGACAGGTTATTTTTAATTAAATTTAAAATTTATTATTTGTTAGTAGCTGCATTTTTATGCATTTAATTTCAACTGTAAATTATTGTTTCGGTTTAATGATAAATGAAATATGGAAACAATCACTATTAAAAAATTTGCATTGGCGCAATAATAATTTTTTGACTAATTTAATATTTAAATAAATAAATAATTAAAATCGACATAAATAAATTATTAAAATCAACAAACAAAATTATTCTTTTATACAGGTTATTTTTATTTATATTTAAAATTTATTATTTTTTAATAGCTGCATTTTTATGCATTTAATTTAATTTCAACTGTAAATTATTTTTTCTATTTAATGCAAATGGAATATGGAAACAATCACTATTTAAAAATCTGTATTGGAGCAATAATAATTTTTTACAAATTTAATGTTTAATTCATCCATTTCTGCAGTAATATGTAACCGAATACTCTTACATTTTTAGTATACTATTGGAAAAAGTCTTCTGATTTCCAGTAACCATTTCGACATGTTTTACGACATGATTTTTCTTTCTTCATATAAAAATTGAAAAATAATTAAAAATTTGGAAAGCTTGAAATTTTTCTGATACCAAATAAAACATTCTCAAAGTCATATAATTCTGTTGATAAAATAACTCAAAAACTCCTCGAGCTAGGAAAATGAAATTTGGTATATAGATTTTCCAACAGTATAGTAAATTTTTTGTAAAATTTTGAATGAAATCCATTCGAAGGAAGACCTGGGGTTCCAATATAATTTAACAATAAAAGTACAAAATAAAGAGAAGTGGATGGATAAAATTTGACTCTCAGATTTAATAAACTGTACAATTTTTTCAAATTTGTAACAAATTCGTAAAGAGCTGACACTCTGTTTGTCTATGCTTTTATAAGTATGCAATGACATTTTTAAATTTTTTTCTAAACCTAATTAATTTCCCTTTATTATTATAAATTAGCTTTTATTATTTTCTACAATATTTTCACATTTCCAGATCCAAATCCATTTTTATACAATTATTTTTAGCATATTGACTAAAAAGTTGCTGATCCTTTTATTCTCATGCTCATACCAAAGAAACATAAATAATTAACGCCAACGGCATAGTTTCCAAATATAACTTATATAATTTCTTGGATTTACATGCGTCAAAATAATAGAGAGTAGAAAAAGAAAGCCTTATATTTGATTCTGAAAAGAATTTCGATTTGTTTTTATTTTCAATGTCAAAGACATTCTCAAATTCAACTCCCACACCTCCAAAAAGGACTTTTAAAAGAGAAAATAGAATATGTTTCAAAATTTCAAAAGAAACGGAATCAATAAAATTCTAAAAGAGACGACATAGAATATAAATTAGTCCCACTATAGAAAACGGAAGATTTCCTCACAAGTATTTCTGAAATTTCTGCTATTATTATTGAAACCTTTGAAATGCTTTCAGGAAATTAGTTGACTTCCTTTTGCCGACATTGTCAGTAAAGTCTTTTTTTATAATATAGAAGAAACCAAACAAAAACAGATAATACTGACAAAATCAAATAATGTTCCGCTGGTTTTCATTAAAATTATCATTCAATTCCTTAATAATATAGTTTACAATACTGCAATTATATATTTGTATAAATTTAATTATTTAATGATGTATTGGGTTGTTCGGAAAGTCATTTCGTATTTTTTTGTCAAAATGAAAAGAAATTTTCGTTTAATGAATAAATTATTTATTAAATTATAAAATTGCCATTCTGGTCTAATACCTTTTGCCATATTTTTGGTAGTAACATGATTACACGCTCATAAAAGTTTTGGTCTTTGCTGTAAAAAAAAACTGATCGAGGTGGTTTTTGGCCTCCTCATTTGAAGGAAAAATTTTGCAAATCAGTTCTGGTACTGATGTACTGTTAACACATCTTCTCCACACATATTGGCTAATTTATTTCTGGCTTGAACAGCATTTTTACCTTTTATAGCAAAAAAGAAAAAAATGACGAAAATGCTGTTTATTGCTCTCCATATTTAAAAGGGCACCATCCAAAAACTACTGCGAAGAATCAGCTGCACTTTTTCACACTCAAGCCTTGCTATATCAGCTCTTAAAACATAAAATGATTTTGCGGTTTAAGTATGAAATTGGGTGCGAAAAATGCAATTAAATCCTTCGTCAGGAAAAAACGAAATTACTTTCCGAACAACCTAATAGATATTTTGAAGAACTTTCGCATTTTAGATCTCTCCGAATTCGAAAAAGACATTTATAGAAAATATCCATCCCACTGTCTGTGGCAAGGATTATTTAAAAAAAGGCTTTAATCCAGACGGATAAAATTTGGCATATTGTTTTTATACCAAATTTGTAGATTTGTACAAAGTTTTGACCAAACTCCGTTCAAAGGAAATCTGTTTGTTGTGCGGCCAAATTTGCCCAAGACATTAACATAATTAATTTAGACTCCATCTCGCATCGGAACTAGCCAACTCCATGATATCGAAAAAAGGTTTTATTAAATCAGATATAGACCATCATAGCCAGAACACAGCTGCCTTTTTCTTTTATTCTAAACGAATTCAGAATTCGTTTTCACAAAAATTGTTTAATAAAGAATAACCAGGAAATTACAGAAGAAAAGGATTCATTCTTTCAGAACAAATAGTTCTAATTGCTTCTTAAAGAATACCACTTCTCTGAGTTCTGATTAAAGACAAATTATTTACTATAAAATATGATACTGCTTAACAAAGTAAATATACATGACATAATCAAAACATTAAAAGAAACAAAAGTTGGTGTTGATACCATTTTTAAATTTTAAATTAACAATAATAAATAATAATCTATACTTATAATAAAGCTCAATGTGTGTGTGTGTGTGTGTGTGTGTGTGTGTGTGTGTGTGTGTGTGTGTGTGTGTGTGTGTGTGTGTGTGTGTGTGTGTGTGTGTGTGTGTGTGTTGGCGCTCTACAGGCCAGACCGTTGGACCTACAGCTACCAAATTTGGTACATGTGTACCTTGGAGGTCTGGAATGTGCACCTCGGAGCCCTTTTTTCGAATTTTTAATTAGAATTTGAATTAATTAAAATTTAAGCGAAATTTCGACGTTTTTCCGCTATAACTTCCGAAAATATGATTGCACAAACATGATTTTTATATCAATTTAAAGATTAAAAAAATTAGCTTTCTAACGGTATCAGTTTTTTTAATTTATAACGTAAGCTCCTATTGGATATGATAAAAGAATGCCGGAAGTTCGAATAAAAAAAAACTATCATCGTAAAATAAATCTAAAGAAATGCAACTTTTAACACGTGACTGGATAAAATAAAAGAAATATAAAATGTGATACTTTCTAAAAAAATAAATGCAAAGCAAAGGATTCTATCATCGTTTGCAATATCTAAATAATTAATTCAATAAATCTTCTGTACGGTAAACCTGATCGAATTTAGCCAGGATATGCATTGGAATCCCGACTTAATGGCATATTTCTATTATCGTTTGCAATATCTGTATCATTAATTCAATTTTTTTTTCATTATAAAATGTGATAGTTTCTAAAAAAATAAATGTAAAGCTAAGGTTTCTATAAAATCTGCAAGAGTACGACAAAGGGAAAAAATTAGGTTTTATCACCGTGTTGCCATCATTTTGAAAAAAGTTCAAATTTAAAAAAAAAATTTAAAAATCTTTCATCGCAAATTAAATCTGAAAAAATGCAACTTTTAGCACGTGACTGGATAAAATAAAATAAATAAAAATTGTGATATTTTCTTTAAAAAATTTTAATTAAAAATTTTCTTTAAAAAAAAGGCAAAGGATTCTACGATCTTTTGCAATATTTAAATCATTAATTGAATAAATTATCTTTATTTATACAGGATATGCATTCAAATTCCTTTCCAATGGCCAATTTGTAAAATATTAATAGGCATATATATTGTTTAATACTATTAATTTGATCTATATGAAGTAAATAATTACATTTTATGTAGTTTGAGTCAAACAATGCATTTATGAATAATGAGTTTTAGATTCATTCATACTTTGCTCTGTGAGCCATATTTTACAAAATATTTTTTTTATATTTTAAATAAAAGTTGCTACATCAATCAGTCTTCTAAATCAATCATTAAAACTGACTGATTTATAAAATTAAAGAATATTATTAGGAAAACGCGTTTTTTTAGAACTTTCAGGCCAATCAATGCCCGGAATTACTTCAAGGCTAATGAATATGTGATTTAATTGAAAAATTTTAGAACCCATTACTCATGGCGAACCAGCTGGTCGCCAAAGGCGGCTAGTAATCAATAAAGAAAGAAAAATCGTTCCACAGTGGAGAGCCGCCCCATGTCTCCCAGTTGTTCGAATATAAGTTAGAAGCATAACTACAAAATGGAAATAGATAAATAGATTAAATTCAGTATACAAATTAACCATCTTTACGTACAAAACATTGAACCCTACAAAATGTTGAGCAAAATCCAAAAAGGAGTTGACCATCTGTCGATCTGTACTTTTAAAAATATACAAACATGATAACTCAAAATGCAGTGACTTAAATCTATCAAAATTATATATGGTTTTGAAACAAGAATTTTAGTTTTGAGTCAAGTTATTGGGAAAAATGTCTTTAAAACACGATTCGATTTTACAATATTGTTATTCGCTTGAGTTAGAGAATAATTGTCCAAAATTTTGCCAATGAGGGCTCGATATTTTCAGTAAAAATACGATATTTACGACAGAAAATATTTCGTAACTGTTGTAAGCCCATGCCATGCAAGAGGTTTCTCTGGGATAATACCTTTATTTTAATGTGGGGCAGCAGTGGCCTAGTGGTAAGGTCTCGGTTTCCGAACCGGAGGGTATCAGGTTCGAGACTCGATTCTACCGAAGAACTGTCATGTGAGGGGATCTGTCAGAACAAACGTCCTCCCGCTGGTGTCGTGTGGTGTGGAGAAGCGGGTGCCAGTTCAAATGTCATCCTCGTCATCTGACCGTGGTTCAAAATTACAAAGTCCGTCCCAAACTAGCCCTCGCGTTGCTTTAAAACGGGACGTTAATATAACTAAACTAAATTAAACTTTATTTGAATGCATTCGTGAAAGTGTTGGCCTAGACCTCTTCCGCTGTAAGAATTGCAAGATCAAAATATTTAAGTGCAGAAATCTTTTTCTTCGAATACTATTTACTATCTTAGCATTATCGTCTGAAATCATTAAAATAAATAAATCTATAAATGAAAATAACAAACCGTCAATTTAAAAACTCCTTTTGATGCTTCTATTGAATTTTTAATGATATATTCTATTCAAAAATATTTAGATACATAGTAGTACATTTAATCATCTATTTTTATGCCGTCGTCCTGGCATAAGGGTAGTGTATCTTCCCCGTGATCTGGTCGTCCCGGTTCGGGCATGGTTGTTCTATGTTCCATATATGAGTTGTATGAATGTGCCCCCCCCCCTTGTAAAAAGAGGTTGCGCAAGCGAATGTGTGTGTCTCCTTCATTTGAGCTAAAAGTCGGACTTCTACCCTCTGGGTGCTCAGGGGCTTTTACCCTCAGAAACTACTGCACCCCCTTTCCTTGGAAACACGGACACGCGACAACATCATTATCTATTCTTATCAATACATTATAAGTGGTATTCATATCCGAAGAGAAGAAGTCTAAAACTTTTTATATATTATCATTTTTTTATTATTATTTTATTTTTTATTTTTATTATTTATGATTATTTTATGACTATGTTTTTTATTATTTATGATTATTTTTTTTCTTGCCAATTTTCCTGTCATGGTCTTCTAATATTTTTATATTATGTATCTTTTTTAAAGCCTGATACAAGTTTTTTTTTTTACATCTTTAATTATTCTGTTTAGCTTTTGACACATAAATTGTTTTAAATACAAGAATTTTTACTAAATGCCATACGCTTTTTTAAAAAATAATTGCTTTATTTTTCCGACAAAAGATTTTTCGTTATGAAAATTTCTACATTTAAAAACTATGCTTGTAACCGACGAATCTGAAATTAGATATACTCACGGAGCTAATGAGATAAAATTTTGTTTTCTTTTTTTCTATGTAATAATCTTATTATATTTCGAATTTATAAAGTAATTCATGTAAAAATAACACATAATGAATAAAAAATGTGAAGATAAAGTTGGGCGTAAAATAAGTTAAAGTAATATCTTTGTAAAAATATGCAAATAGAAAAGTTATTCTGCTATAAAATTCTCTAAACTTTGCTTATTTATCAATTTCTCGTAAAAGTCGTTTAGAGAGAGTATACGGGCCGTGGAAGCTTGGTTGGTAGAGCGCCAGTCTCATAACCGAAAGGTCATGGGTTCTGTCCTCGTCTCGGCCAAAGACCGCCGTGTTGGCTAATGGCAGTTGGGGCACGTTAAATAGGTTGTGACTGCAAAGTCCAGCAAGTTCCCATCACAAATAATACCTCTGAGTATACTAAATTAGGGATAAGTCGGTCTCTGATTTGAATCTGACTTGCTGATTGATGGAGGAATGAGAGTATGAATGAGTTGGACCGCCCCCTAAAAGGGGTTGTGTCGTGCGTGCTCGAGCAAGTCGTCCTTTCACCTTAACGGTGCTCGTTAACAACGAAAGGTGCACACTTCTGCCGTAATTCGAAAGAGCTCCGCTCATTTGGGCTTGGTATGACCAAGTGGCATTAGACCCACCACCACCAGAGAAAGTATAGCAATCGTAAAAAAATTTTTGATTCAAGATTTGGTCGAATCCTCAAATGTCAGATATCCATAAGTTCGATAAACTTTTACTTGACATGTCTATCTATAACAAATATTATTCAAAAACTTTTTGAACTAGACTGATGATATTGAGTATAAGATCTTTACACCGCATTTACAGATTTCTATCAAATTTTGAGCGAAATGCCTTTAGGGGATATTCTCAGAATTTTCAAATATAAGTAAATGCAATAACTACAAAGCGAAGTGAGCTAGATGAATAAAATTTGGTGCTTAGATTTAGCATAAGTAGAGTGAATACCCATCAATTTTGTACCTGTAAAAAGAGGTTGTTCAAGCGAATGTGATTAATGTAGTAGTGAATGTGATTAAGGTAATAGCGAATGTGATTAAGGTAGTAGGCCTGAGTTGGCGATACTGAAAAAGCAAGAGACTCACATTTCGGCTTAAATCGCTGACAGATAACTTTGTAGAGGGCCGTGAGTAACAACTAAAATCTAATGCAATGCAGATTCGTGCCAAATCCATCTTTCGATTTGTAGTTTTGTGTACAAGTAACTGCTGAGATAAATGAAATTTTTTTCGCACTTTCATTCAAATTTACAAAATGTCATTATTTTCCAATTCTCAACTCAAAATGTCAAATGATTGACAATCTGTCGATTCATACTTTCACAAGTAGACGGGATAACACTAATGCGAAATAACTGAAATGGTGGAGGTTTGTAATCTTGTGATAACGATTGTAGTTTAATATTGAATTTCAGTTCACTCAGTCGTATAAAAAGCATCCAAAAATCTGATTATATTTTTTGTATTTGTACATTAAGGTATTCGACTACGTTAAAAACACTGGTTATCGACGACATTGTCGAATTTTTTTTTTATTGCTATTATTACTTCTATTCAGAATTTTTTCTTCCCCAAACAGTTTATGTCTTTTAGGAAAAAGAAGGCCTGACCTTTCATCCAGGGTTATATATTTTTCAGCTAAAATTTGTCTTTAAATTCAATTTTGACAAACTTTTAATTATCATAAAAAATTCTCTACCTTTAACTTGATATCTCAAAATCTAATAGAAGTTTTGACATAAAAATGTCAGAGTGTGTTTTAAATAATATGAGCAATAAAATGAACTAAAAGCTTTATTGTTTGTCAAATACTTTTTCATTTATAGTTGTTTTTAGAAAATTATGTTATGAATTAATGGGAAAAAAATGCATATGTACATATATTTTTACCCTTTACTTCTTTGCATCTCAAAATCTTTTTTAGGTTTTGGTTCATTTCATTCATCATTATATTCTATATCTTGTGCTCAAAGAAAAATAGGATTACTTCATTGTAATTTTGTGAAGATTTTGTTTAAATTTTATTATAATTTATAACAAATTTCTTTATTTCTCAAAGTCTATTATATTTTCAAACAATTTTGTTGCAGTTATAGTATGTTGTATTATAATTGACAACACATCTAAAAACTATAGTTTTAAATAATTTTTTAAAAATCCAATTTTTCAAAAAAAAAGTCTTTTGAACGTAGCCGGATACCTTAACCACTATCAAAAGTCTAAGATTGGTCGCTGTTTTACGTAAAATCGCTCGATTCCCGCCAAATATCAATAATTCGTCCCTATTGTTCATTAGTGCCACCCAATTAATGCGCTAGTACTAATTTTCTTTATTATAATAGTACGAAGCACACAACGCTCAAGTGTAGGACTCCCATGCGCAGAAAATAAAAATCTCAACACTAATTGCATTCACATCTCTACCAAGTATCTGCAGTTTTATGCAGATAAGAAGGAGGATAAGTTTAGTTTATTTATATTAAAGTTCCCTTATAAGCTCAAGTTTCGAACCTCGAATCTATTTTAACATTTTTTCCATCAATACAAAATAATTCAGTTTTATTTTAACGCAGATAAAGCTCAGAATCTTCAGATGTTAATAACGTAAATTAAATAGAGAAAAACATCCAGTACATGTGTATTTTTATTTTGCTATTTAATCCGTGATACGATCTTCAACCCTATTTCCTTAAAGAAAATTCTTATTTTTCCTACTCATATCTGTCAAAAATTTGTTTAAATCGAAATTATTAGTCTCTGAACTCAAACAAGTTTGAACAAATAGCAATGGTAATGGTAAAAACCGTATATTTTCTGTCTCTCTTTGACACATAAATCTGAGCCATCGTTTTAGCGATGAAGCACGTACCATTCCCAAAAAAACGTTCAGACACTCTGGATAGTGAAATGACACTTTTCTGGTGAAAAAACGTTTTGGGGAAAAATTTCGACTGCAGTCAAGACGGAGTATTTCTTGATATCTTTAAGAAATCTCTCACAGAAAAATAGCCCCAAAGAGAATAGTTTAGATGTGTTTCTTCTTAAGAAATCTGCTTCTGTTAACTAGCACGGTTTCTCTCTCTATCTATTTTTATATGTTTCTTTCCTTTTTTTAGATAGAAGTTTATTAAATTCCATCTCAGAGTTTTTGAGGTTTAAAACTGATATCCGTTTCTTCTTGATATAAAAGAATTCTATTAATTATGTGTGATATTCTAATTTGGAAAATACTATTAATTATCAATTGAAATTTTTATTGGTCCCAATTTTTGTTAGTCATATGCGTGATCTTAATTTTTAAGATAATTTTTAGTCTTTAAAATGTTATTTTAATAAATATTGAAACTGTATACAGCAAATAGTTGGTAGGCACATTATGTAAATATTATGGAAATCCTATATACAATTTATAAATAATAAAACTCTAATTGCTTATTAAATAAAACTTGTTCGTTTGTTTCAATACGAATCATGTTTGTTGTATTTAATTTAATTTATATTTTTTATGAATTGTCACTATAAATATTTTTAGCAAAGAAATATTTTGGAAATTGAAGTGCTGCATTTTTAATAAGTTTACACTTGTCCTATTTATTGAAAGCATGAACAATTTTAATGAAGTCAAGTCATTAATGTCATTAAAAGGTTAATTATCCAAATAATCTAATTTCTAACTATGTGTTGTCTTTTATATTTTTATGACTTCTTATTCTGCACCTAAACTATACAGATATTAAGCAGAATCCCTTTTACTTTTCAGTAACGGTAGTAAAACACAGATTTGAATATTTAATAAAACAATAAAAACGGTTTGAATTTTATTGCAAAAAAAATTGATTTATTTAAAAAAAAGTAACAACGTTTGTTTTTCAATTTTATCCTACAGTTTTATGTCCGAAAGGTATATTTTTAATTTGTTGGGTTTTTTTAAAAAAATTCAGAGAAAAAATGCCACAATTTTTCAGGTATCATTAAAAAGAGAACATTTGAAATCTTAAATTGATGTAAATTTTTAACACAATTCTTCGATAATATTTTAGGAGCATATATATATATATATATATATATATATATATATATATATATTAATTGTGGTGTGCGATTTCAACAAATTAGGATTTATTGAGAAATCTTATAATTAGTTTTTTTCCAAGTAAAATAGAAAATTTATATATATTTGACAGCTAAAAGCTTCACTTCAAAATAAAAATCCCCTTTATATATCCTTCAAATAAAATTCTGGAGATAAAATAATTTTTTAAGTAATTACGTGCATATCTTAAAACATGTTTCTGGTGAATTGAAGAATTTGCTGCAAAAAAGGTGTAGCTCAAACATAGGAGTTTCATGCACTATCACAATCATAATAGAACTATACAAAAACTGAAATTGAAGCATATTTTCGCGTTTAATATAATAATGGGAAAATTGTGGTTAAAATTTTATATAAGTCATGAAATTACTTTAAAGTTTGTACAATATGAAAAAGTTGTGACACAAATTAGATTAGAAAAATGTTTTATGGGAAATCATGAGAATTAAAGAGGAAAGAAAAATAAATTTAGAATTTTAAGATGCGCAAAATTCGTGTTTATGAAATAATATTTATGGAACTATTGTCTAGAAACCTCGAAATATTCGTTTAATTTTGAATAAAAATTTATACAATAAAAAATTCTACCATTTGAATTACTTTTGTATGACATTTTGTAACTGTAGAACTAAACATCTGATCTGTAGAAAACCAGTAACCTAATTTGTAAATAAATACACGCACACTTTTATTAAATTTTCGCTACAGTATCATACATATAAAAATTCAGTTCTTTTTTTAATGTCAATTTAAATCTCAAATTTATGACGGTAATTTATTTATGGCACTGTTTGACGCAAATCTTGTGCAGCAAAAATGGATTTTATTATAAAAGAAATAAAACTTATCGTTATTTTTTTGTTATAAAACATTTTTTCCAAAACAATTTGGTAAAATGAGTAAAATAGTATGTTATGATTCATCAATAAATTGTTAACAGCAACTATGTTCTTTTAGAATACTTTTTTTTAATTTCAGAACTTCCTGCAAATACTCAAAAATGTACCTAAATGCTCATTTCATTTCGTAAAAATTATTTTAAATTCTAAATACAATTGCATATATTATTATTCTAAATAATTATTTTCATTTCTTCCGTTTTAGTTTATTTCCTTGACTATAGATACTATTTAAATAATAAAATATCTAGGCTATAGCGACGAATTTTCACCAATGGCTCTGATCATGATTAGGTTTAATATAACAAATAAACCTAACTATGGAATTTAAACAAATAATTAGTCCCTTATTAATATGAAGTTCCAACTAGTTCCATTTTTAATGTACTATTTCAAATGTTCCTAAAAAATTATTAACGAATAACTGCTTCCACGTTCCTAAAATAAAAAATTCAAAATTTCATTTTTTTCATAAGAATGAGAAATACGTAATGAATTAATACCGGATGCTTTCTGTCATTTTAAAGAATAATTAAGAAGACAGACAACAAAGGAATCCGGAACATATATTCTTAAAAAAATCTTCAAGGCTGCAACTTTATTTTAAAAAATGTTGTTTCCAGAACAATTCCTTCAAAATTCTGGAAGAACTTGGAAATAAATTCTTAGCACATTTCATCTTAGACTTCAAGTAACTTAGAACTATTCCAGTGTAAAATGATGTATAATTTCATATATATATATATATATATATATATATATATATATATATATATATATATTGGAAAATACGAGAAAAATAAATTAAGGGAGAATTTGCTAAATTTAAAAACGTTTGTCCGGAAGAGAAATAAAAAATGTATATATTCTTATAACATTAATAGACTTTATCGATAAACAATTAAAAGTTTTATGGAATCGCTGAACTCATTTCTGATTCAGCTAATTTTTTCAAATAGAATCCTGACGATAATATGAAAGAAAAAACAGATGCTTGAACTCATTTATTTTGAAAAAATAATCAGACATTATAAAAGTTACTAGTTCTGATTCGAGCATACGAATATTCGTATATTTTATCCGGTAATATATCTCAATTTTTATACATTACTTTTTCGCCTCTAATTACTTATTTTAAAAGAGGGAAAAGTTTGTTAGTAAAAACTTCAATAACTTGAAATATGCGCTAAAATTTAAAATTCGTTAAACTAAAATTTAAAAATTCAGTTATTTTAAGCATAGGTACTTTTACGATTTAAAAAATATTATTGTAGACAGTTTACAAAGATCAAAATTTTGTCTGTGTAATTTTTAAAAAGTATTTAAAAACCTTGTTCCATTAGCACATCATTTACAATATTTTAATGTTTAATTAAAATCGAATAAACAGATTTATAAAAACTTAATATTTTTTGGTAAAGTATTCATATGTTTAATGAAGTACAACGCGTAATTTTAAGCATAAAAATATATTATACATTGTCTTAGTTATTTCAGAATAGAAATAAGCACCATCTGAACTTCCTATTTTAAGCTCAATTCTGAGCTCTGAGCACCATCTACATCGAAACTTTCAGATTTAAAGATTTTCTTTCAAATTTCTTCTATTATTTCCTAGTCTCTCTATGTGTATTTCTTTATATATCCTGTTCAAATTTTCAATCGTAAATAAATTTTATTTAATACTTTTTTATTATCCCCTCAAGTTTAAATACATTTTTTTAAAATTTTTAGTAGACACTTGGATGACACTCGATATTAAAATAGTTTTGTTTCTTTAAATGCCATTTCCTTAAATAAATTTAATTTATTTTTAATGCTTTCAAATATTAATTTATTCACTAAATCTAGTTAATTTTTAATATTTTAATTAGAGTTTTAGCAGTTTGTAATGAAAATCGAAATCAACAGGCAGTAGCTCAATCAGTGAAATGCGAGAATCTCTGTAATTTTCAACTGAAGATGACGAATGCGAGTTCAGTTCTTGCGAAAATCAGTCATTTTTTTTTCTTAATAATTTTTTCGATAATTATTTAATAAAAAGTAACTAAAATAAAAAAATGTCTTTGTTTTCCTAAGTAAGAATTAAATTAGAATTCTTTTTTATATTACTTGTTTCTGATTTCTCTTGAAAGTCTGGAAGAACTGTCCTTGGAATTTCGACCATGAAAAGAGTATTCATTAAGCCGCTTTTATTTATGCGAGCATCTCTAAATCAAAAAGCAACTCATAATGAAAAAGAAACCATTGCTTTTTAGTTTAAATAATGCCTCATTCATGACATTCATTCATTTACTTCGAATGTTGCTTTTAAACAAGCATCCTTTTAAAGCATGAAGCATTCATTTCCCAGGCAAGTTTAATGGGAATTGATTCTAGATGCTTCTCTATTTGATTTTTAAAAAAAACATTGTACTTTGAAGTATGTTCTTCTTTTATTGTTTCGAATTGATACCAGGATTTGCTAATAACAAAAGCGTGCGAATTTCCTATTTAACATCAAATCAAAAATATTCCCTCCATTTCCCTAAATGCAATCAACCTTTAATTGGCTGAAGGTAAATGTTTATCCTCTTTATACAAAAAAAATAAAACCTTTAGGCACAAAAGACTCACAGATTGAAAAGAAAACTGGTTTTATCTGAAATATTTCATGCATTCGCAACTCTTTAATGGGCTCATCAAATAGATTTCAGTTTCGATTCAATAAAACTCCGGCATTATAAAAGGATACTTCCAACTGAATATTGATACGAATTTGTAAATCCTGCACAAGTTATTTTTAAAAAAAGGAGGAGAGTTTTACATATAGGTGTTAACATTCGGAAACAAATTTCGCGATTTTGGCGAAACTTTTTTGTAACTGCTAGAATTTTAGTGATATATCGATTAGGAACGATGTTACTTAATCTTTCTAGAAGCTTCTTTGTCACGAAAACTAAAATAAAGAGTAAAGAAATCAGAGAATCAGTTAATTTAGCTCTCAAGTGAATAATTGAGACTAATTGATTAATTGCTTTGTCCTATTACGTTTTTTATTACCAATTTGCTGCTTATGTTCTACTGTTTACTGAAAATACTTTGCATATGCTTCGTCTATGTTGTACTTCTGTGAATTCATGTTTTTGTGAAGAATAAAAAGAGATCATTTATTGTTGAATCTATTTGACTTTGCATATTTCATTCCGTGGGCAGATGAATTATTTTCCACTACAATGCATTTATCAAATTTCCATACTTTTGATATGAAAGATAGCAAAGCTTTGATTTAATTCTACTTTCTGTGTCTTCTTGAATTCTATATACGTGACAATATGTTTGCATTTTTTGTTTTCGGTATAATTGAGCCAAAATTAAGGGAAGCATATCGCCAAAGTGCACCTTTTCAGATGTATGAGAATTGCCGAGTGAGTTACACTGGAAGGTTAAGTAGACCTTGCTGTCTGTTAATTGTATTTCACGAACAAGCATTCAAATTAATGTATAAAAATAATTTCAAGAGAAAAATATTCCTCTGTCATTTTTATAAATATCCAGCTTCTTTAAGGAGAGGAAGGGGTTGACGATGTTGTTTTATAAAGCTACCGTGCATGAGTCATACAATCCATTCGTGATGACGATGTCGTGTCCGTATTTCCAAGGAAAAGGGGTGCAGTAGTTTCTGAGGGTAAAGACCCTTGAGCACCCAGCGGGCAGAAGTCTGAGTTCTGGCTTAAATGAAGGAAACACACACATTCGATTGCACAATCCCTTTTTATAGGAGGGACTCATTCGTCCATCTCACAGACAGAAAACAGAACAACCATGCCCGAACACGGAATCGAACTTGGGATGCCCAGATCACGGGGAAGACACGCTACCCCTATGCCAGGACGCAAGCAATCCATTGGTATAACAATATCATCATTGTGTAATAAGTCCAACTGTACTTCGATATGGAAAAAATACACAATAACAATCGGGCAATCAAAATGGAATTTCAATTTTACCCACTGGTATGTTACCAGATAAAAATAAAAGCAGGGTATTTAATTAGGTTTAATTAAAATCTATTAATCTGAGGTAAAATTTTGACACTAAGGAGAATTAAGGCCTCATTTTTTAAGAGATCAAAAACTTTTTAAAAAGCTAACTTGTCGAACGTTATGATAACTTAATTATATTAATAGCAACATCTTAAAAGTCCAGATTTTAAAAATATTTCCCCTTTGTTTAGCATAATTTGAATGAATTTTCGGGAATTTCTCTGATTTATGCTATATACAAAAAGAAATAACTGGTAAAAATTTCAAATGCTATTAAAATTTGTTTCCGAAAAAGTATTGTGTTGAGAAAATCAGAGCCGTCAGAAATTGCCTACAATTACTCTTTTTTAAGTCAGAATTCTTGGACCAGAAAAAAATATTCTAACCTAAAAGTGTTATTCTACGATTTCAAATAGCAACATACTGCTCAATCTTTAAAAAAAGACGGTGATAATTATATTTGAAGATAAACAATTTCTCTCAATTATTCTGCTTGATTTCATTCCCTGATTATTGCTATGTTAGCAATCACTGCTACTTTTTTTCCAGAATCAGGTGCCATAAAATAAGTCTTTTCTTTACCTTTATTTTTTTCTTTTTAGAAAGAAAATCCTCACTATGTTGTTTGAAACCATAGAATAATACTTTGGAGTAGTAACTTTTTTTGCTCATGAACTTGGACTGATAGATAAGTACTTATCGCAATTTTCCAACAAAGACGAATTAAAAAAAAAAAAAAAAAACGCTGATCTGTAATCTGAGTAATAATGCCGATGCTGATCTGCAATCTGTGTAATAAGGCAGATGCTGATCTGTAATCTGAGTAATAATGCAGATGCTGATCTGTAATCTATGTAAGAATGCAGATGCTGATCTGTAATCTGTGTAATAATGCAGATGCTGATCTGTAATCTG